>JAYEPQ010000004.1:53811926-53844426 GCA_036321105.1 Dracaena cambodiana | reverse complement strand
CATATTGTTGTCTAGCTAAATAGATACAGCCAATGTCGTGTGCAAATTATTCGCCTTATAAATTTACGGTTGAGGGATTTTTGAAGTTGATATCAATTTTTTACTCAATTATTACACCCTGCAGTCTCTGTCAATATATTGCGTGCTTAGTGAAAATTGTTTGAAAGGGCTATTTGATAGGAACTGAAAGTACAGGGTATGATATTACAGCATAATTTCAAGTAACAGCAGTATCATAACTCAACTTCTTTTATTACCAAAATACCTCAACTTCTTTTAGCTTTCACCTAGAGTTTTAAGTTTAATGATAATTAGTTATCCCTATCAATATGAGTTTTCTTTAAATACATGTTTGGTTAGAAATTAAAAAAAAAAACGACCAACTAGGAGTAATTTTAGTTGGAGCTGCAAATTGCAGCAAAAATTTGCTTTCGATTGTGGAGCAAAGATTATAGTTCAATGATTATTTCGTAAACTATGTATCTAGCCAACACAATTGTAGGATTAAGGTAAATTTCAACAAATTAAATATTAAAATATTTTGCTGAAATTACATTTCACCTTATCCTGACCATGTGACGTAGATATCAACATCCACATTCGGTGCTTGCCCCATTGAAAAGTTCAAAGAAAATGAATTGCATGCAGCGATATTTTATTGTTATTGCATCAATCATTTGCATTCTAAATCTTTAATTACTTCTCCCCAACTTATTGCCAAAGGCAATAAAATAAATTTGTTTCTAGATAATCAAGAGTTCATGCAGTTCAAGATCGAAACTTTTGGTGTATGTATATGACTATAGTATCCTAGTTAATTTGGAGCTATCAAATATTCAAGAACCTTTTTTGAGATAAAGAAAAATTAATTTAGAGTTTGAAGTTTATAGATAAATTAAAAAGATCTCACCTCAGGTTCTAGTTCATAGAATGAATTGATCAACACCGCGTCGGCCTTCTCCAAGTTCCTGTACTGGTTTCACCACCAAGACCAAGTAAGCCAGGTAAGGACCCTGGTCTGGACTCCAGAAGAACGAAGGCATATCCTCCGGTCCAAACCGGGGCAAACCGGGCGCCAACTCAACCGGCTCGGTCACCGGATAACTAAGCCGGCCCTGCCACGCTAGTCCATAAATTGCATCCACCACACATGCTTGCGTGAAGAAGCCGGCGGTTCGGAGCCCGAACCGGTTCGCAACATCCCAAGCCCAAGGCATAAAAGCATCGTAAACCAGGACTTGAACCGGGTTTCCTTTGGCCCGGAGCAACGCCAACAGCTCTGCCAAGGTTTCGGACCCGGACGACTCGAACCGGGTAAGGTAGTCCTCATTGCTGGAGGCTGCACCGAACCCGTCTTGGTCGAACCCGTCGGAGATGGATTCGATTGCGACCGGGCCGGGGTCGGGTCGGGTCGTGTTGGCGATGAAACGGGTGACGGCTAGCGAGGTGTGGATGCCTTTGGTAGCTAGACGTTTGCCAAATTGGAGCATGGGGTTGATGTGGCCTTGGCTTGGATAAGGGAGGAGGAGGACATGGGGTTCGTTTATTTTCTTCTCCATTGCTATGGGACAAATCCTCTGCTTCCAGTGTGAGTGGCTGGCATCGGAGGCCTTCTAAATAGGGCATAGATTCATTTTTTTTTTTAAAAAAAAAAAAAAAACAAAACAAAACATAATAATCACAAGGAGTATTTACATATCTGTCCTTAAATTATAAATTATAATCTGGTCCCCCCAAATTTAGGATTTAATCTCTAAATCATTTAAATTACTACAATTTAGTCCCGTAGTTTATATTTTGATCCGATTTTTCCATTTTACCACTTATTTTCTTCACTTAATTCACCTTTCCTTTTACCCTATTTTCTTAGTTTTTATTGGATTTCCCCTTATTCTTATCTTTTCTCTCTATTTATTTATTGGGTTCTCTCTATATTGAAATCAAATGTATTATTCTCCACTAAATGTATTAAACATTTAAGTCTCAATATAAATTCATTTATTGGGTTCTCGCTCTATTAGATAAATTCATTCCTAGATTTAATATATTTAGTGAAGAATAATATATTTGGTCTCAATATAGAGAGGGAGAACCAAATAATTGAATAAAGGGAAAAGAGAACAAGAAGGAGGAACCAGGAAAGAGGAATTAAGTGAAAGAAATTAGGAGTAAAATAGGAAAATCGGGTTAAAATATAAACTGGAGACTAAATTATAATAACTTAAAGAATTTATGAGACTAAATTCTAAATATGAAGATTTTTGAGACTAAATTATAATTTATAAAAATGTAAGATGCAGATCTTTAATATCCCTAATCATAATAAAATATGACAACAAGCTAAGTGGTTATGTTTAGTACGTTTTGTGCGCCTTTTTCAAGACCGCCTGCATTTGAGGACCAGGTGGAGAAAAGCTACAGAAAAGAGTGGCATAGACGGCATAGACAACTAAGACAGCACATATAGCAATTGTAAGTTTGTTTCTATCTGAAACAGGCATTATTATGTAGTAAGTTGTTTTGTTAAATTATTGTTAAGGGAATGCAGAGAGCCTTGCTGGTTGTAATAACTTTAAGAATCGTAAATGTTGAAAGATTTTTCCATTGCAGTAAAACTCCGAAATTATAATGAGAATTGAGGGTTTACGCAGCGGTATAATTTTTTTAAAAACCCGCAATTAAATGTTCTCCCGACAGGAATTGAATCTGGATTGCTTTAATACCATGTTGAAAGACCATTTCACTACACCAAAACTCTAAAGTTACGGTGAGAGTTGAGAAAAATTATTTTGTATTTTAACAGTAAAAATCTATTTTTTGCTATAGTTTTAACCTCGCAAGATTAGAAACTAGTGCTAAATGTGGCAAATATATACAGCATTTTTAAGGTCCCCTTTTACTGTGGTCTCTTGCCCTCACATATTTATGTTGTAAATATATGTTGGTGTTCTTAAAATTTACATTGCACCAATTAGAATCGATAAATGCTCATGAAGTCGGATTCATTGATAGAGTAAATAACTAGTGGCGAACCCAGATATTCGAATGAGAGGGGACAAAGTTATTGGGGGATTGAACTATCCAAACACTATGTTAAAATGCAAGAAGCAAAGCGTGCCTAGTGAATGGGCGGAGAACCAAGCAAAAAAAAATTATTATGTTTTGGTTATATAATTCGGATATAAATTTACGAAATTACATGCAATACTAACTTAAATATTTCTATCCTATAATTTTTATGTAAATTTAAGATACTATAATACAAATATCAATTTTAGATATTTTTCAATAGATATTTGGAGTTTAAAATAAAAAAAATATTTTATTTAGTTAAAAAAAAGGAGATATTAACTTTATTCGATTATTGAGTCAATCATCTCATAATCACAATCTTTATAAGTGAAAATTAAACATTTGAAAGAGAGGAGAATTACAAAATTGAGTACATATGGGTCCGCCACTGCAAATAATAGACTAGAAGAAATCTCAAATTCAAGATTTGAATATATAATCTTTGTGCAAGGGGAAAAAACAAAAGCTAAACAATAACTATAGAAGAGTTCTTGCTCCAAATTATTAGAAAGAGGCCTCTCTTTTTAATTCTCTCTCTCTCTCTTCGTGTCTACTTTCTCTCTTTTATGGCCTGCAAATATAAGAAGAATAGTCTGACTTGCAAGTAAAAATGTCGTCGAGATTCAAAGGAAGAGAGTCAGATAAGAATGAATGCTTACAGTTCCTCCTCGTCCAAAGAGACATCATCAAGGATGTGATCGCTAATACTGACAAAAAATCATACGCAAGGCATGCTGTCATTTTATTTATCTGCACGTTGTAATCCGAACGATTTCTTTTCTTGATCGATCTAAGAGGCACTTGGGCGTCCCCGTAGCCCGTCCGAACCGCTATGAGTTATGGCCGAGCCAAGTATGGCCAGGAACAACAAATCAGGCATGGCCTGACCCGCACCAGGCCCGAGCCATTCTGGGCCTGATCTGCCTGCTCAGGCCCGGGGCATGCCTATTCTTGGGAATTTTTAAAGGAGCACACCTGTTTTCCTAGTGAACCCACTTTATAATTGTTCGGATTTTCAAAATAACATTTTATAGTGGGCTCATCAGAAAAAATGGTTGCTCCTTTGGAAACTCCCCTATTCTTTATAATATACATTATATAGTAGTTTTGTTATACAATCTTCTTGGATAACAATAATTTAGGAATGGTAAATGTGTCAATGGGTCAATTTTTGATACACACTATATAAAATTTTTATTTTAATTCAAAATAATTTTTATTTTATAATTCAATTTTTTGTATAGAAATAACTAAAATTTGACATTTGATACCTTAATTACTCTTCCTAGATGATATAGATGGTAGTAACAATAAAATTGTTTCTTTATTTATAAGTTGTAATCCATATTATTTCTTTTCTCGATCTAAGAGGTGTTCAAGCGTTCCTGTAAAACGTTTGAGCCGGTATAAATTATTTAGGGATGGCGTTTACTGTCAAGAGTGTCTATAGTTTTTATTGAAATCTTCATACAAATTGACATATTTTTAGGCAAAGTAGTCATTGAATAATACGAAATTAAAATTTATATTCAAGTATGGATATTCAAGTGTGTTTGCACGGAATAGCAACACCTAAATGGCTATATGTGAAATAAAATGGCTATATGTGAAATAGACCGAAAAGAGAGAGAAAGCAAGAGAATTGATACAGAAATTTAAAGAGATTTGGTAATGTGCCTATGTTCTCTGTGGTACAATGCAAAATCTACTATTTTTAAAAGTAGGGTTACAAATAGGGATGCTAATGGGGTCAGACCTGTCTAAAGTCCAATCGGGCCAGTCCAAAAGGCTGGATTTAAATCCGCCCGTTTTGCAAGTGGATCCAGTTAGGTATAAAATATTTCAGTTTTTCTTTCATCGGGTT
This sequence comes from Dracaena cambodiana, assembly GCA_036321105.1. Taxonomy (NCBI): domain Eukaryota; kingdom Viridiplantae; phylum Streptophyta; class Magnoliopsida; order Asparagales; family Asparagaceae; genus Dracaena; species Dracaena cambodiana. Next base: position 53,839,490 of record JAYEPQ010000004.1, on the reverse strand, counting down.
GGGTTTGGACATGTCCAAACCCCCCAAACAATAACCCAAACCAACCAAAACCCAGCCCAAAAAATAATCCAAACGAACCAAATTTATTTCCAAAATTTCTGCAAATCCGATGACTAGCTAGAGACTGAGAGTCTGAGATCAATGGCGGCAGAGCAAGCAGATAGCAAGCCTTCTCATCTTCTCGTCTTCCCTTTCCCAATCCAAGGCCACGTTCCCCCCATGCTCAAGCTAGTCGAGGTCCTCTCCTCCTCCTACTTCGTCACCTTCGTCAACACCGAGTACAACCACCACCGCTTCCTCCGCCACTCCCCCGCCCTCCGCCTCCTTGACCGCCACCCAAACTTCCGGTTCCTGACCATCCCCGACGGACTCCCGGACGACGACCTGCGATCGCCTCTGCAGTTCATGCGGCTCGAGGAGTCGCTGAGGACTCAGTCGAGGGAGGCGTACAGGGAGCTACTAGTCCCCGCTGGTGGGCGAGACCCCGATGGATGGCCACCCGTCAGCTGCGTCGTTGCCGATGCCATCGTCTCTCTCGCCATAGAAGTTGCAGAGGAGGTGGAGGTTCCGTGATGGTCTTTTGTACGAGCAGCGCTTGCAGTTTGTGGCTGTCTCGATGCGTTCGGGGACTCATCAATCGAGGAGAGCTGCCATTTCCAGGTTACGTACATACATTGATCAAATCAATAATATATAGTATTTTATTAGATTTAGGCTAGAATTAGTAAATAAATAGCTAGCTAATGCTATATATGCTCACAGAGAATGCCGATTTGGATGAGCCGATACCCAGAAAGGAGTTTGTTTTTTTATTTTTTAATTTTTTTAATTTTGCTATGGACAGATCCAAAAAACCCATGAGCTGTCCGAAGTTCAAAGGGTCGAGTTGGAATTTTTTAAAGAATAGTCCATTTGGGTTTTGGATCAGTCCAAAATCAAAAATTTTAGTTTGGACATTGAATGGATCCAACCCGCCCCGATTCAGCCCGACCCGTTCTCATCCCTAGTTACAAACTTACAATGATGTATTTAGTATATTTGAAAACCCAAAAAAACCCCTGCATACATAGAAAATCCGTATCGTGGTGGGGTTTGCACCCCATACCCTCCAACCTATCTGCATCACCCAAGAAGCCTTGTTTCTCTGCTACCAAATAACTCGGTCTTCCACCAGAAATAATGGCTACAACTCCAACAAAGTGGATTTTTGATTTCATAGCGGCGGGGGTCCTAAATTTCAGAACGGATGTTAGAAAAATTTAGAGGAGTTTCTAGAGGGGCACACCATTTTTTCTCGTGAGCCCACTTAAAAACTTCTTTTATATTACAAATTTGTCATCGATTTTTTTGGACTGGAATGCCCCTTTCTTCAACCTCTTTCTCCTCTTCTCAAATCCAGTTAAATTAATCCAAAAAACAAAAAAACCTAAAATCCACAACTATTCCATCAAATCTTTACCTATATTAAATTATCTCACAAATTAAATTCAAAAATTGATTTTATTAGGTCTTTACTTACTCAAAAACCCTAAAAACATTACAGATTGATAAAAGTTATGAACAAAAAAAAACTCAAAGTCCGGACTGACAGTCCGAACTACTCTCCACTGTCCAGACTAGCAGTCCAGACGGTCCAATATCTGTCCGGACTGAAAATCTGGATAGCGAGCTTTTGTCTAGACTTCCAGTCTGGACGAAAAAGAATTCGTTCGGACTGGAAGTCCGAATGGAAGGACGCGGTCAGTCCGGACGAAATTTTTTCGTCTGCACTGAAAGTCCGGACAGTTAATTTTTGTCCTATTATTAATAGTGCCACTATAAATAAGACGTTTTTTGTCCTATTATTCATGAAGTCGTTGTAGTATAGTGGTGCGTATTTCCACTGTTTATGCAAGCGCCTTAGGTTCGAAAATAAATAGTTTTACAATAAATAGTATTCTACCCAAATAAATAGTTCTACAATAAATACGGAGTGAACCGAAAATAAATAGTTTTACAGTAAACATGGAGTGAACCAAACACATCACAATGTAACTAGAAAAGAAATAAACATGTTGTTGCAATCAATGATCAAAACAGGACATATATTTCAAAATGCCTCCCCCTCTTAGAATTTGAAGTTTTAAGAAATACAAAATTCTCAAGCATTGGTCTTTGCAGCAGTATCAATTACAATAGCATGCCTTCGGATTTCTTCAATGATACTAAGCTTGATTCCCTTGCCCTTTGGCAGAGAGACCCATGATTCATTCCCCTTACCAATGGTGAAAACATTCCCAAAACTCGTGGCCTGTAGCATCTTGGATACCGACACGTTCCCTTGTGCTTCTCCCTATTCTTGATGACACCGACACGCCCGGTATTTCTCTCGCCAGTCACCATCACTACGTTGCCAGCATCAAACTTGATCAAGTCCATGATCTTGTTGCTCTCCAGGTCGAGCTTTATGGTGTCGTTAGCCCTGATGACAGGATCCGGATAGTGAATGGTGCAGTCGTCGTATGTGTTGAGATATGAAATGCCCTTCTGCCCAAACTGAACGGAACGCACGTTGCATAGTTTAAACTGCAAATAATATCAATAAGAAACAACTTATTTATTAAGGGTTATAAAAAAAATCTATTAAATTCCAAATTACCTGGAATAATCATTTAGATATTTATATTTATAGAAGAGAATCATATCAGATCGATATCCTTCTCCACTCATTCATCTGAGCCTATGTTTCTTTGAACATCAGATGGTTGATGATATAATCTTTGGAACTACTGATGGTTAGAGTATAACCGACAGGGAATCCAGTCCACTGAATAGTGACTCCATTATGCTGAGTGAATCTCATTGTATGGGATTGCAATTGCAATGAGAAAAAGAAGGAAAAAGAAAGCCGATGGCGACGACATTAGAGAACACTTTTACAAACAATGAATTGTGAGGTAAATTGATAAAAAAAAAAATTCATCTATATCAAAAGACGTCCACCTCCAAAATCTCAATGCTCCATCCTCAATCTTAATATCAATACCCTTCCACCTTCTCCTCCTCCTCCCCTCTTCATTCTCTCCAACCCAACAAGAAGTTCAAATCCAAATTTCTCTAATTCTTTGATCAAAAAAATAATGACCAAAATTAAAAAAATTGCTAAATGAAGAGGAGAAGATCTCACCCATCTCGACCCAAGAAACGACGGCGGAACGACGGACGTAACCTGGATTACCGACGGCGGCGGGATCAGCAGCGGTGACGGCTGGAAAATCGAAGAAAAGAGAAGATAAATAGGAAAGAGGAGGAGGTAGGAGAGGGAGGGAAGAGAAAGAGGAAGGGTTTGAGGAAAATGATGAATTATGGGAGGTGGGATAGAGAGAGAAGAGAAAAGGAAGGGTTTATGGGTTCTCCAACGCTAGGGAGAGAGGAATGGAGGTGAGGGGAGAAGAAAGAGAAAAATGGGAGAGAAATAGAGTGAGAGCATAATAAAATCCTATCTTTTAAAAATAGAAGGTGGGCTCACTAGAAAAACTGGGCTTACTAGGAAAATTGGTGTGCTCTGTTGGAAGCTCCCATTTTTAGTGGATCTTAAAATGGGTCTTACCCGTTATAAGCGTCCCACCCGTCGCTATCGGGAACTTCTAAAGGGGCACAAGTTTTTTCCTAGTGAGCCCAGATTTCCTAGTGAGCCCTGTTTAAGTTAAGAAAAGGAAAAATTTTCCTAGTGAGCACATATTTCTTCCCAAAATACCCTTCCGCTATATCTCTCGTCTCACTCTCTCCTCACTTCTCCCTGCTCTTTCTCCTTCCCAAACTCCCCCCCGCGGCGCCATCCCCCCGCTCCCCCCCCACCCGGCGCCACCCCCCCCGCTCCCCCCCCCGGCGCCACCCCCCCCGCTCCCACCCAGATCCGCCCGACCCCAGCCCCGCCCGACCCCAGCCCCATCTCCACCCCGGCGCTCTCTTCTCCGCCCGCCTCCGCCCTCACCGATCTCCGCTCGCCCCTACCCCCTCCGCCCCTTCCCCCTCCGCCCCCACCCGCCTCCGCCCGCCCCCACATCCCCCTCCGTCCCTACCCCCTCCGCCCCCACCCGCCTCCGCCCGCCCCCCCAACCCTCTGCCCGCCCCACCCAGCTCTGCCCCCACCCGCCGCTGCCACACCCCAATCCTCCAGTGTCTGCTGCCACACCCAACCCTCTAGCTGCCTGATTTCTTCTCGGTTCAGGATTTTTGAGCTCTACTGTAAGTCTTTTTTAATTTAAATTTAATTTTGTTTTATTTTGTTTATTCTTATATGCTTTGTAACTGTCTTGAAAAGTGAAAACTTCTTGTATAGTTCGATAATAATTTACATTCGGAAAATTCTAGACGAGTATAATTTTGTTGATAATTTTGTTTATTTAATATTTAGATTATAATTAGGGAAAAAAATATAATTTTGTAATCGTAGTTGTAAAGTTTGCGAGACCAGTAGTTATTTTCTAATCGGAGGTGTTAATATTAAAATTTATTAATACATTTAGAAGTTTAAAATAAATGGATAAAATTTGATATTTGTAGGAAATTATACTTTATTACTAGTTATTTGCACATAGAAAATTTATTGGTTTGATAACAAGTATGTATAAATGAAATATCTTTGTGTTACATAGATGGATCCGGCAGAATCTTCTCGTGTTTGACCAACGGCCTCGTTAAGGAGGAAAAAAGCAGCATCCAGACCACAAATCCAACGCCCGATACGAGAGAGAGAAATCGAAGTGGGTGTGGATACTGAAATAAATATAGAAACTCCAAATTTGATTAGATATGCTAGTGAACGACGAGAAGAAGGGAATACTGATGCAGAAGGCTCTGAAGATGATCTTCATGAGTCAAATTACCGGGGTCCAGTTGATTTGTCAGTACTGAAGAGTTTGAAGACGCACGTTGCTTTTTTCGTTTTAAAAGATGAGGTAATATTTCCGTTTTAAACCTTAAACTACTTTACTGTGTGTGTGCATATATTAAGACTATAGTATATATACAGGAACGAGATCCACTTAGATGTATTAGTCACTGGAGAAAAATAAGTGCATGGTCATTGTTAACACCTGAGCCAAACACCCGTTTCATGGAATTAGTACGTGGATCTTCATTGTATCCATTGGTTAAGTGCTCCTACCAGTACATTAGCGCTGTTGAGGTTAGTGCATTTATTGAGAGATGGCATCCTGAAACAAACACATTTCATATGCCATTTGGTGAGATGATGATCACGTTGAATGATATTTCCTGTTTGCTTGACTTACCTGTTGTTGGAAAGTCCGTCTGCCAACAAGTATCAGCAGCTTCACGTAAAGCTGCTGATACGATAACTCATTCCTTGGGCGTCAGTTATGATGAAGCGTGGAATGAGCTCAATACCAAAGGCGGTGCATCGGTTCAACTAGATTGGTTACGAGAAAAATTCTGCGGGGTTGACGATACTGACACCGAACATAGGATTTGGTGTGCTGCAAGGGCTTATTTACTTTATCTTCTTGGTTGCACGCTCTTCACGGACAAGAGTTGTACGAGAGTTTCCATTGATTACTTACCATTGTTGCATGATCTCGAAGAAGTTCAAACGTTCGCATGGGGTGCTGGTGCTCTTGCATGGTTATATAGGCAGCTCGGGCTTGCTTCCCGAGCTAACGTTGCTCAGATTGCGGGGTATTTGACACTACTACAGGCTTGGATATTTGCTCATTTCCCAAGTTTTATGCCGGTCTCGAACCTATCTTTTACCACCGGTGAACCACTTGCTTGTCGCTGGAAGAGCAGACGGGATCACAATATCTCCCAATCACATGTGCAGTCTATTCGGTCAAGTCTAGATAAACTCACAGGCAACCAGGTAATATTTTCCCCTTTTCCATATTCTTGTTTACTTTGCATGTTTTGTAACAGTAACTAATGTATTTCTTTGTATCCAACGTACATGCAGGTTGATTGGGATCCATATCGGAATTATAGAGAGAAATATCCATTCAGAGAAATTACATTTTTCATGGGTACGTTGAAGATTTTCAGCGTGATTGAGCCGTATCATCCAGTGCGTGTACTAAGGCAGTTTGGTCGTCAACAGTATATTCCACCTCCACCATTCTCTGCGTTACGTGAAGCACGGGGTATAACAGCCAATAGTTATGTGGTAAAGTACACGCACATTGAGGAGATGTGGATAAATTGGTATGATCACGTATTATATCTGGAGCACCGTGGGTCTATTGCTGACTACCCATCTGATTGCACGTCAGATTATATTTCTTGGTTCTCTAAAGTTTCACAGCGCTTCCTTGGAGTAGCACCAGATGAACCCCCAGCAGAGGAAGGAAATCAAGCAACCCGGGCAAATGTCGATGATGAGGTAATAACCATATATCTTCATACTTTAATATTCAATACGGTTAACCAGTTTTTCTGCTGCTTATTGTTTTCCCGTCCACTAATATAACAGAGATATACACGCATAAAAGAAATAATAGATCCATTACTTGCGCAAGGGGATAAGGCATTCAAGAAGCGATCTGGATTGTTATTTACTGCACTTGCGAAGATCAACGCCGTGCTAACCGGTTGCACTCAGCCAGAAGAAGCACCACAAGAGCAAACTGAGGAACCAACACCAGATCAATCCACTCCTAATGCACCCGATACGGCAATTATGACTCGAACCAGAAGCAGACGTAATCCCCCGAGAAAAACAAGGAGACAGTGATCATTGCACAAGTTATGTAATGATATGGATAATGTATGTAACATGAAGGTCTTGGTGTAAAATTATTTCTTGCAAACATATCAAGTGACGTTAAATTAATGGTTTTTTTTCTATGTAATGCTCTCTCTTTTTCGTTTTTTCTCGTTTTAATATAAACACTTTTTCTTTGTATAAGAGTTGTGTCGACATATCATTGTATCGGAGTTGCCATGTTCCATTATATCATAATATCGGTTAAATAATTGTGTGTAGGTGTATCATTGTGTTGCAGTGATTGATGTATCAGTGTATCAATGGGTTGGTGATGTGTATCGGTATTTCATTGTATACTTACTTGCTTCCATGCCTAAATTCCAATAATAATATTTAAATACTTTCATTACAACTGAATAAATCAATTAACGACTAGAATATTCAGAGACCGGGTTGATGGCCACTGTTCGGGATGCCAGTCCGAACGAACGGGTATCGTTCGGACTGTCAGTCCGAACGAAACACCGCTGTTCGGACTGTCAGTCCGAACGAAATTCTGCTGTTCGGACTGTCAGTCCGAACAGCGGGGTTTCGTTCGGACTGACAGTCCGAACGAGGGCCATGGTCAGAACCCGCTATGTTACCCAATATTTTACATAAAAAATTGGTAAATCATTAGTCGACCCAATGTAACACCATTTTAATTGTGCTTAAATACATTTAATTATACAAATTTCTACAAAATATGGTTAATTTCACAACAATGATACAGTAGTTAACTAACACACTGATACACAGATACATCAAATTAAAACCCAAAATTAACTCGTCTGCGAGTAACAAAACTAAATTACAACTCAATAACATCTTGTGTAGCAACCGAAGATGGTACAATCCCTTTGAACTGTTCAATCCGTGCTAAGTACGGTACCTCCCATCCTTGTGCAATGGGATCATGGTGTCGGTGCCAATTCAATGCAATTTGAGGGATGGGATGAAGTTCTTTCAATGACACCTAATAGTAAAGATATTATAACCATATATAAGCATATTATTAGTTAAATCAAACTAATTTTAACAACAATGAATTGTGCTTACATGTACAAAGTGACAGTCCGCAACGAATGCCATGGTCACTTCTTTCCGTTGGATATTTGCGGCAGGAGGAGGAGTTCTGAGTGGCAAAAAAGTAAGGCATTGCGCATTGGATAAGAAGAAAATAACAACATTATAACGGGAAGAGACAATATGTCCCATGTCCGGCATCGTCATCCAATAGTCGGCCTTTGGAAAGTCCCGAAAATAATTAAGTGCTTTTCGGAGCTCAACAATCCGATCAATACTCCCAAATAATGGAATGTAGAAGACGTAATTTGTATTGAGTTCAATCAACAAATCTCTTCTGATTTGCATCTATTGATCTTCCCCCATACCAAGGCTGTGTGCGATAACCCTAAAACCACAATTTCCGTCGGCCTTGACATCGCGAACATCTTCTATATATGGCAACATAAATCCAGGCAATGAGTTTTCGAACTTCAAATCGGGCTTGGGACAAGGTTTTAACTCCAGTTCAGGTACGGACTTTCCGAGCATACTACCAGCAGGATCTGTGTCAGCTAAGAATTCAACAGGATCTGCAAGAGTTGGAGCTTGATGGAGTTGTTCCGCATGGTCTGCAGGCAGTTCATGGGGGGCGGTCTTGGCATCAATTTTCGATTTCTGTTCGGAACAAATAAATTATAATTATAATATATTCAAGTGAAATATAGGAAGAATTAGTTATATATAATAGTGAACCTTGGTCATATGCGGCCTTCTTGGAATTAACTTATATGGTTTACGGTCGCTGCGGGGAATCAATGCCGTCATTTTTGGAGAAGCACTATCAGAGCCGGAGGCTATTAGCTCAAACGCACACGGATCCCTTCGTGTCGAAATATCAAGTTTCCTTTTGCGGCCAACTGTATGTCCGATCACCCTGGACACAGGATCCGCCAATGAAGAACAAACTGGAGTAGATATTTCCCTTAATTTCCTCAATCTTCGAGTACGTTCTTCGTTATCACACATAATAAAGTTATGAATAAAAACCTCAACATCTTTCTGATACCCGACACCTTTAACAACCAATGCTTTACTCGCGGACATATCAAGCTTCCGCCAATATTGGTCAATGCAATCCAAGGGAATTGGTCGGTTGTCTCTTTTGTATATTGCAATCTCATGAGCACATTCAGCCGGGTTGACTCCAACAGACTCAGTTCTCTTTACTTCGGCTAAGATCAAATTCATTGCATGGATTGATACTGTGCCCCGTAATTCCTTAAATTCTGCCAGCATAAAACATCGTTTAACGATGGTCAAACTTTTTTGAAAAGATGCTTTAATCTCTGTATGTTGAAGTTCAAGTAATGTATGTATATTACTCCAACACTTTTCGAAATCGCCTTGACTAGTTCGCAATTGTCTCTTCAATTTTGCGTGGGCACTTTCTGCTCGGTTGCTAGTCACGTTGTCCCGATGTTGACACATATTTGTCCAATAAGCCACGAACTTCTCCTTGTGTGGATTTAACCATGTTTTCATAATGTAGTCAACTGCCTCAGGTTTTCCTTGGAAATCGTTTGTTAGATTACTTAGATTTGCATTGTATGCATCTAGAGAATCAGATAGCATTATCAGCTTCCACATTAAGAAAAATTTCTCCCACTCACTCTGTTTTTCTAGCAATTTCTTGCAGTTTGTCAACACATTCTTATTTATATGCCATCTACAAAGAAGATGCCGGCTAGGCGGGAATATCAGCTTAACTGCATTAACAAGCGATAGATCTTTATCTGTAACAATGACACTTGGATATACATCGTTCAGAAACAGTCCACGCAACTTGTCAAGTGCCCAGGAATAATTTGTTTCCCTTTCTTTTTCAAGAAAGGCAAAAGTAATGCAAAATGACATATTCGTTGAGGTTACTCCAATCATCTCTAGTAAAGGATATTTGTACCTGTTTGTTTTATAGGTACAATCCATGATAATAACACCTGGAAATGCTCGGAGAAGATCGACGCCAACAGGATGAGCCCAGAAAAGATCCGTTACTGATTCTGTTTGATCATTGCTTCGATGCCATTCGATATACTTGAGTTCAGAAATTTTTAGTAACAACTGTTGCATCTGCGTTCGACCACCTTGTTCATTGACTCTTAACTTGTGTCGTGCATTATATATTGTTTTCATTGTCGAAACATTTTGTGGATCCTTTTGCTTCAGTGCTATCAGTATATCTTTCGGCTTTACGTGACACTTCGACATTTCGAGCACAACATTTGTCTCGGTTTCAGACAATCTTCCCGCATATGAATGGCCTTCGAAATAATCTGCTGCTGGATGATTATGAACACCGGATAAAACCGTCAGGTTATATTCGAGGCCCGCTAATGATATCTTGACCCTTTAATCGAAAAGGACATCCACATTTTTTACTGCCCCTGTGGCCTTCATCATTTTTTAATTTCTTGAATCTTGGTTGTCCACCCCGTTCACATCCAAACCATATTCTCCCCTTATTCAATTGACCTCCAGTATCAGATTTTGAAACCATGATGACAAATCCTGATTTCTTTCCATTATCGCGCATCCACCGGCAAAGTTCGTCTCGATTTGTAAAAATCTATAGTCATAATAGACAAGAAACATTTTTTTAGTTGAAATATTCTAATTTCAATATGACCAGGTTCTAAACATAATATCATACCTGATTTGTTGTGAAGTCCAAACCATAATCGACAACTAATTCATTATCGACTTGCCTACTCTGCGTCGAAATATAACCCTGTGTTTCAATAATTTAACAATATTAATAATTAATAATTGATAACTCTCTTACAGAAAGAAACCATCATTAAAAGTACCCTGTCCGGACTTAAAGTCCGGGCAAAAAAAATTTGTCCAGAGTTTAAGTCTGGCCAAATTCCTTTCGTCCGGACTTACAGTCCGGACAAGATAACTTTGTCCGGACTCTAAGTCTGGAAAAAAAGAATTTGTCCGGACTTAGAGTCCGAACAAATTCTCTTTGTCCGGACTCTAAGTCCGGCCCATATTATTTTGGGCGGACTGTAAGTCCGAACCGCGACGTGAACTCCCGGGTTCTCGCACCGCATCGACCAGAAAACTGATTTCTAAAACCCTAATTTCATAATACTCAACAAATAACAAAATCTAAAGGTATATTTCGAATAATTTAATACAAAGAAGATAGAATCAAACCTCAAGTGTGTTTTGATCGTCGAATGAAACCAACGATATCATTGTATTCTCCATTGACGTCTCGTTCGACACAACTCAAAAATTTCTCTTTTGTTTTGATTTATAATGAAAATACACAAAAAATAGAAAATAATCACCTTTTAAATCTCTATTAACAAAATGTTATAAGGAAATTGAAGATTTAAATGGGTTTTTTAAGCTAAAAAAAAAAAAACTTTACCTGCTGCTGCGCGCGCGCGAGACGGATGGAGGAAGCGGGAGAGGGAAGAAGGGTAAGTTGGGAATTTATTTTAGATGGCAGAGTTGTTATTTATATTAAGTTTTCACTGAGCTCACTAGGAAAAAACTTGTGCCCCTTTAGAAGTTCCCAGATTTTGTTATTACTTGAGCTGGACCCGGTTGGACCGGCCAAGCTGGGCCTGGGCTACTTGAAAGAGCCCATGGCTATTTTCCGTAATAAAAAATAAAATTCAAAAAATATTAAAATTTAGAAAAAATCATTCCCAAACACATGAATTTTTCCTTAAAAAATAACATTATTTTCTACATATTTGATATTTGCAATAGTACAAGTTGAAAGAAATTATTGCATTATAACAGTGTTGGTACGTATATCCTAACTTGTTTGACGCATACCAATCTATTTCTAATCATATGCAACTGTTTAATCAAAAAGTATAATTAAGAAAAAATATATAAATTTTGGACTACTCTATATATAGGTCATGATTTGCTTCTTCGATATCTTTTAGGCCATGTCGCTTTTTTCCAGCCACCTACCAATCCTGCGGGCACATCATCGTCTATGCTGTGGTTGGATCCAGGGAGGACATGTGATCATAGATCAAATGTTTTCCAGTGCTAGATACATCTCTAAAGTTCCATCACCACAATCTGTCAATCCTCCTCACTATTTGCACTTTGTATTAAAGATGCAGAATATAATTGGTCAAGTTCAGAAATTTTAATTGACAATAATGATCCGTCTTTTCCAACTATTTTATTAATTGGGGAATTTCTAAAAAAAATCCTGAGTTTTTATGGCTGTTGCTGAAATGGAGCTTGTGTGCTGTAGAACCATTTTTAGTACTATATACTTCAAATAATTTATTAAAGTAAAATTTAATTCTAAAAAAACCTTGCCAACTTCTTGATTTTCAATACCGTACAAAGAATCTAAATAAATCTTAGCACCTTCGTCTTTCATTCATGGATCAATTAGAACATATGAAACATAAATAAGAAAACTTGGTTAGTAATACTTGTTAAATTTTTGTTCCGATTTCCAATAGTAAGGTCCTCTTGATATCTATTTAAGAAATCATGAATGTCAAATGCTTGTTAACTTGTGTAAGTGTTGGATAATAGCAACCATATAACCCAGCATTAGCATCATAGAAAATTTTTAGTATTTTGTTTTAGACAATTAAGAGTATCCCAATACTATTGTCTAATTGTATCTATAGTTGGAGGAGTAGATGTAAATAGACAATTATAATACATAATATATTCATGTATAATTGCTCTATATTATAACGTAGTTTTTAGCATAATATAAGTTGAATTCCACATATGCTCAACATGATGTGGTTTTTTCTAGATTTTACTTTTATTTTATTTTACATATGCATTTATAATACTAACTACATAATTAGAAATAGACATTCTAATATTTCTAACTTTTTCTATCACTTCTCAAATATCGTCAAAAGCATTTTGTATAACTAGATTAAGAATGTGGAAAATGCAGTTACTAGAGGGAAAAAAAAAAAAAAATCGTCTGTACTAACACAAGGTAGTGGTAAAAAAAAAAATTGATATGTTCTATAACTACATTATTATTGGAAGGATTATCTAGAATAAGAGAAAAAAAATTTGTATTATATGTGCCAATTTCAAACAAAATTAAATATGCGATATTCCTACCGGTGCACACCAAATAATGATAAATCACTCTATTTTGCATTTTCAATTTTCACCAGTCCAATGTGCAATCACTCTATCCGCAAACTCCCATGGCTAACTTCCACCCTCTCCTCATTTTGTACTAGAATGATGAAAAGGGTAAGTTGGGAATTTATTTTAGATGGCAGAGTTATTATTTATATTAAGTTTTCACTGGGCTCAATGGGAAAAAACTTGTGCCCGTTTAGAAGTTCCCGTCGCTATCCCAGACCCGGCGTGGGGCCAATTCTGAAATCAATCCGGCCGGCCCACATCTGGTGGTGGGCCCCACCATCAGTGGGGTCCCATTCCTTCGTCGCACCGTCCCGTCTCACTGCACCTCTGCCTCCCCCTGCCGTCCAACTTATTGAGACGCGTGTCAACCTCCTGTTGGCGGAGAGTAGGTTCGTCACACGTGAAGGTCGGCGGCCTCGCGCTCTCGCTCTCGCTCTCGCTCTCCCTCCTTTTTGTTTCTTGTGCTCGCAGAGCTCCCCTTCCCAAAAGCAACCTCCTTTTTATATATAATTTCTATTTTAAAAATAGTATTAAATAAGAGCTCCCATCTTTCTCTCTCTCTCTAAAGTTTCTCTCTTCTCGACTCTTCTCCCTCTCTTCCACGGCAAGATAAAAGGCAGTGGAGAGGAGAAGTGGGAGGAGAAAGTGAGAGAGAGAGAGAGAGAGAGAGAGGTCCTTGGAGAGCAGCCTGCGATCGGGCGATAAAAAGGTAACTTTAGGATGAATTTGTTTAGTTTTAGGGTCAATTGCTTTCCTGACTGATTGCTTTTCTTTCTGAGATCTTATCAATTCATTGATGTTATGAATTTGGGCAAGTTGAGATATTTGTGATCTATTGTAAAATTAGAATTATTTAGAAAAGAATTTTTCTTTTTTGTGATTTTTGATGAACAATTGAGAAAGGGAACACAGAATTTGATGAGAGGCCCGATTGAAAGCAGAATTTGATGTTCTAAGAAATTTTATTTAAAAATTAAATGAATATTTTAAAGTGATACATATGAAAAGGGTGCGGAATTGGAATTATTAATGCATGCACTGATTAACATTTTTTAATTTTTAATTTCTCTTTTCGCGTTCCTCAATCAGCTCGTTAAAGTTGCCATCTTTTTATTTAATGAAGATTTGGACCACTGGAAACATGTCCTCTTATTCCTCAATAACCTTTAGTCTTGGAGTTGAAAAACTCGTGTGTGAATATTTGAGACCCCTTGCACTTCTACATTGAGATTATTAGTTAATGTTGGTCATTCAATTTTTGTAGTTAATCCATAATCAAATAGTTATTGAAGGCTAGAGTATAAATATAAATGGAATGATTGAGAATTATCCTCCATTTCGCATAATGCTAGCTGAAGAATCTGCTAACTGCTGCTTTTGGTTCACTACTGGTGCTTTAGTCGTTATACAATTACTCATATATTCGTTATTCTTTTAAAGGCTCCCGCTTATCTCAAATTCATGCGCTTGCTCCCATGCATAGGTTTGAAAGCAGTGGCAATTCGTATTGGTTTCTGTGATTATGCGTATAAGAGATCTCGCAGAACATGTTTTCATTGGTTTGGTCGATTTGTACAGTTGAAGTGTTAGAGTTAATCAAATTCAAAATGGGTTAGGTGAAAAATATGAATAGTGTCGGTAGGTGGAATAGTGCCGGTTGGTGGAATAGTGTCGGTAGGTGGAATAGTGACGGTTGGTGGAATAGTGCCGGTAAGTGGAATAGTGCCGGTAGGTAGAATAGTGCCGGTTGGTGGAATAGTGCAACAAGGAAGTCTATAAATAAGTGCTTTCATTTGCTTTCATTCCACACACCAAAAATCACCAAAGCATCTATTCAAGAGAAGAGTAAAGAGAAGATAGAGAGAGGAAGAGAGGAGAGAAGAAGCTCAGTGTAATCTTCGGGTGATATCCATCACGGTGTTAGTCTGGTGTTTTTATTACAGACTACAGTTTTCTAATAAGGTTAGAGCTTTTTTTCGTGTTGGAGGTAACATTTTATCACTCTCTATTTTCTAATAAGTTGCAAAAATGTGTTGCCTAGTCAACTACAGAGGCTGAGTATATTGCTATTACAGAAGCTTGCAAAAAGATGTTATGGATGAAACGTTTTTTGCAAGAAATAGGTATGTCACAAAATACCTATACCGTCTGTTGTGATAGTCAGAGTGTTATTCATTTCAGCAAAAATTCAAGTTTTCATTCTAAATCCAAGCACATCAATGTTAGGTATCACTAGATTAGAAATATACCTGATGAAAAATTATTACAGCTTGAGAAAATTCACACTGACAAAAATAGAGCAGATATGATGACGAAAGGGTTACCTAGAGAGAAGCAGAATTTCTGCCGGAAGATAGCCGATTTGGAGTCTAAGTAAAGTTCTAGTTCATCCCCTTTTTTTGGGTTGGAGGGGGAGATTGTTAGAGTTAATCAAATCCAAAAATGGATTAGGTGAAAAATATGAATAGTGCCGGTAGGTGGAATAATGTCGGTTGGTGGAATAGTGTCGGTAGGTGGAATAGTGCTGGTTGGTGGAATAGTGTCACAAGGAAGCCTATAAATAGGTGCTTTCATTTGCTTGCATTCTACACACCAAAAATCACTAAAGTATCCATTCAAGAGAAGAGTTGAGAAGATCGAGAAAGGAAGAGAGGAGAGAAGAAGCTTAGTGTGCTCTTCGGGATATCCATCACGGTGTTAGTCTGGTGCTACTACTACAGATTACAGTTCTCTAATAAGGTTGGAGGTTTCTCTATTTTCTCTTCACTCTTCTCTTGAATAGATACTTTGGTAATTTTTGGTGTGTGGAATGAAAACAAATGAGAGCACTTATTTATAAGTTTCATTGTTGCACTATTCCACCAACCGACACTATTCTATCTACCGGCACTATTCATATTTTTCACTTAATTCATTTTTGGATTTGATTAACTCTAACAATCTTCCCCTCCAATCCAGAAAAAGGGGATGAATTAGAACTTTACTTAGAGTCCATACCGGCTATCTTTCGACAGAAATTCTGCTTCTCTCTAGGTAACCCTTTCGTCATCATATTTACTCCATTTTTGTCGGTGTGAATTTTCTTAAGCTGCAATAATTTTTCACCAAGTATATTTCTAATCCAGTGATACCTCACATCGATGTGCTTGGATTTAGAATGAAAACTTAGATTTTTGCTGAAATGAATGACACTCTGACTATCACAATAGACTGTATAGGTATTTTGTGACATACCTAGTTCTTGTAAAAAAATATTTTTATCCATAACATCTCTTTGCAAGTTTCTGTAATAGTAATATACTCAGCCTCTGTAGTTGACAAGGCAACATATTTTTGCAACTTGGATTGCCAAGACACAGCCCCCCCTGCAAAAGTAATCAAATAACCAGATGTAGACTTTCTTGAGTCAATATCTCCTGTCATATCTGCATCAGTATAACCTGTTAGTATCGACTTACCTCCTGTAAAGCAAATACTTACTTTGGAAGTTCCACTTAGATACCTTAATATCCAATTAACTGCAGGCCAATGCTCTTTACCTGGATTTGCAAGGAACCTACTAATAACACCAACTGCATATGCTATATCTGGTCTAGTACATACCATTGCATACATTAGACTACCGACTGCTGAAATATATGGAATTCTTCTCATTTCTTCTTTTTCCATCTCGCTTTTGGGACATTGCTCGGAGCTTATTTTGAAGTGTCCTGCAAGTGGAGTACCAACTGGTTTTGCTCTATCCATGTTGAATATTTTTAGTATTTTATTGATGTAGGTCTCCTGCGACAACCATAACCTTTTCGTATTCCTGTCACGAGATATGTGTATCCCCAAAATTTGTTGTGCTGCTCCCAGGTCCTTCATGGCAAATGATTTGCTTAAATCCTTTCTAAACTTGTCAATCTTGGACATGTCTTGACCTCCAATAAATATATCATCAACATAGAGCAATAGTATAATGAAATCACCATCATATCTTTTGACGTAAACACAATGATCTGAAACTGTTCTCTTATAACCATGATCCACCATAAAAGAATCAAATTTCTTATACCATTGTCGAGATGCTTGTTTTAATCCATATAAGCTTTTTCTCAACTTGCAGACCATATCTTCTTTATCTTTAACTTTGAAACCTTCAGGCTGCTCCATATAGATCTCTTCCTCTAGATTGCCATGAAGAAAAACTGTCTTCACGTTCATTTGTTCGATCTCCAAGTACATACTTGCAGCCATTCCAAGAACGAGACGAATTGATGACATTTTAACCACCGGAGAGAAAATTTCTTCAAAGTCAACTCCTTGCTTTTGGCCAAAACCCTTCACAACTAAACTTACTTTGTATCTTGGTTGTGAGTTTTTCTCTTCGGTCTTTATCTTGAACACCCGCTTGTTCTTCAATGCCTTCCTTCCATTTGGTAATTTTACCAAATCATAGGAATGGTTCTTGTGCAAAGAATCCATTTCCTCTTTCATAACTTTTAACCACTCAGTTTTCTGGCTATCTTCTTGCATTTCTTAGTAACTTTCTGGTTCACCCGCATCAGTAACCAGGACATACTCATTAGTTGGGTACCTGCTAGAAGGATAACGGTCTCTATCAGACCGCCTTAACTGAGGCGCTATTGATGGTTGTGTTGTAGTAGATTGCTCTCCCTCTTCTTCTTGAATAGGAGTATCAACATCTGCTTAATGTTCTCGCACTTCTTCTCTTTCATCGTTTGTGACTGGAGAAAGAACTGGATCCAGATCAACAACTTCATTTGTAGAAGACTACTGTTTCTATCTTCTTGAAATCTTCGATGGTCTGATCTTCAAGAAAAATCACATCTCTACTTCTTATTATTTTCTTGTCTTCTGGATCCCATGACCTGTAGCCAAATTTTTCATCTGCATAGCCAAGAAAAATATATTATTTTGTCTTACCATCAAGTTTGGATCTTTCATCTTTTAGAATGTGAACGAATGCACGGCAACCGAATACTCTCAAATGTTTGTAGGAGACTTTCTTTGCTGTCCACACTTTTTCTGGTACATCACCCTTTAAAGGAGCTGAGGGTGATAAATTGATTAGTTCTATCGCAGTCCTTAATGTTTTTCTCCAAAAGAGTTTGGACAATTTGGAATGTGATAGCATACACCTAATTCTTTCGACGATAGTGCGATTCATTCTTTCTGCCACACCATTTTGTTCAGGAGTCTTCGGAATGATCCTCTCATGTCGAATTCCCTTACTCTTGCAATATTCGTCGAATGGCCCGATATACTCGCCACTATTGTCTGATCGAATACATTTTAGGGACCTCTCTGTTTCTCTCTCCACTTTGGCATGAAATTCTCTAAAGACATCTACAACTTGATTTTTAGTTTTTAAAATATAAGCCCAAACTTTTCTGGAATAATCATCTATGTAAGTTACAAAATAGAGAGCACCACCAAATATTTTAACTTTCATAGGACGACAAACATCTGAGTGTATCAAATCTAATACGCGAGTCTTTCTATTTGATCCACTTCTAGCAAATGAAACTCGATAATGTTTACCAGCTATGCAATGCACACAATTATCAAGATTTGTACCTTTCATATTCGGTCGGTGTTTTTCATTAGCAAGAATCTGCATTCTCTTCTCCCTCATGTGGCCAAGCCTCTTGTGTCATAACTCTAGAGAATAATCTTGCTCAACTGTGTTCACCTCACATTTGCACAGTTTTGCCTGCATCTTATAAAGAGTGCAACATTTTTTTTCCTCTTGCTACGATAAGAGAACCTTTTGTGAGTTTCTAATGCCCATTGCAAAAGGTACTGCCGAAGCCATCTTCATCTACCTTTGCTGCAGATATTAGATTTAAGCGAAGATCTGGAACATATCTTACATCTTTGAGCACCAATTTATATTCGAGACTGGTCTCAAGATGTATATCTTCCATGCTTTTAATTTGAGAAGTGTCTTTGTTGTCCATCCTTACAATGCCAAAATCTCCACTTTGATAAGTTGTAAAGAAATCTCTATGTGGAGTAGTATGATACGAGGCTCCCGTATCGATTACCCAATTTGCATCTTGACATGTAATACAAAGACAAATCATTACTTTCAGATATAACTAAATCACCTTCAGCTGTAGCTGTAGTATTTTCATGGGCTTCAGATTTTCCTTCATTGTTGGATTTTCAGCTCTTTTTCAAATTCTGCAGTCCTTTTTCATGTGTCCTTTCTTGTGGCAAAAGTAGCAAGTAATATCCTTCTTCGATCTGGATTTATTTCTGGATCTGGAGTAATTACTTCTATCTTTTGATATTGGTCTTCCTCGATTCTCCAACATAAGTGCTTCAGACTGTGATGTCGCCAAGTTCTTTCGTCTGAGTTCTTCATTAAGCAAACTGCTTGTAACCAAACTCATAGAAACTATGCTTTCTGGTGTAGAGTTACTTAGAGACACTACCAATGTCTCCCAGCTCTTCGGTAGTGAATTGAGCAATAATAAAGCCTGCAACTTATCGTCAAGCACCATTTTCATAGAAGAAAGCTGATTAATAATATTTTGAATTTCATTCAAATGTTCAGCAATGAAAGAACCATCTTTATACTTTGAGCTAACTAACTTTCTAATCAAGAAAGTTTTGTTGCCTGCAGTTTTTCTCTTATATAGACTCTCCAGTTTCTTCCAAAGAGAGTGAGATGTACTCTCAGTGGAGACATGATGAAACACGGAATCATCCAACCATTGTCGAATGAAATCAATAGTTTTTCTATCAAGTTTTTTCCAATCATCATCAGATATGTCTTTTGGTTTAGACATATCTTCTAAAGGTGCATGAAGATCTTTACAATATAAAAGATCTTCTATTCTTGCTTCCAGATCATCCAATTAGATCCATTAAGAGTAATCATGCTACTTGTTATATTTCTATTGTTTACACACAATAGCTAATAAACTTAGCTCTGATATCACTATTGGGAAAAAATAATAAAAATCCCGACTTGTATGTAAACAATAAGTTAGTTATAAATAAATCAATAAGGCACAAATGACACACAATATTTACGTGGAAAACCCTTACGGGAAAAACCACGGGACAATCAGAGAGCGAATTCTACTATTCCAGATAAATAGTACAACTTTCCGAGTCTTGTCCAGAGAATTCGGGAATATACAGAAAATAGAGAGTAATACAATGTTACCTCCAACACGAAAGAAATCTCCAACCTTGTTAGAGAACTGTAGTCTGTAATAGAAACACCAGACTAATACTGTGATGGATATCACCCGAAGAGCACACTGAGTTTATTCTCTCCTCTCTTCATTTCTCTATCTTCTCTTCACTCTTCTTTTGAATGGATACTTTTGGTGATTTTTGGTGTGCGGAATGAAAGCAAATGAGAGCACTTATTTATAGGCTTCATTGTTGTACTATTCCACCAACCAGCACTATTCCACCTATTGGCACTATTCCACCTACCGGCACTATTCCACCTACCAGCACTATTCATATTTTTCACCTAATCCATTTTTGGATTTGATTAATTCTAACAATAGAGTTCTAGTTTATCCTTTTTTTTGGGTTGGAGGGGGAGATTGTTAGAGTTAATCAAACCCAAAAATGGATTAGGTGAAAAATATGAATAGTGCCGGTAGGTGGAATAGTATCGGTAGGTAGAATAGTGCCGGTTGGTGGAATAGTGTCACAATGAAGCTTATAAATAAGTATTCTCATTTGCTTTTATTCTACACACCAAAAATTACCAAAGCATCAAGAGTGAAGAAAAGATAGAGAAAGGAAGAGAGGAGAGAAGAAACTCAGTATGCTCTTCTGGTGATATCCATCACGGTATTAGTCTGGTGCTTCTACTACAGACTACGGTTCTCTAACAAGGTTAGAGGTTTTTTTCGTGTTGGAGGTAATATTGTATCATTTTCTATTTTCTGTATATTCCTGAGTTCTCTGGATAAGACTCGGAAGGTTGTACTATTTATCTGGAATAGTGGATTTCGCTCTCTGATTGTCCCGTAGTTTTTCCCGTAAGGGTTTTCCACGTAAATATTGTGTGTCATCTGTGGCTTGTTGGTTTACTTATACCTAACTTATTGTTTACATACAAATTAGTTACTTAGAGACACCACCAATGTCTTCCAACTCTCCGGTAGTGAACTGAGCAACAATAAAGCCTGCAACTCATCGTCAAGCACCAATTTCATAGAAGAAAGCTGATTAATAATACTTTGAATTTCATTCAAATGTTCAGCAATGGAGGAACCATCTTTATATTTTGAGCTAACTTTCTAATCAAGAAAGCTTTGTTGCCTGCAGTTTTTCTCTCATATAGACTCTCCAGTTTTTTCCAAAGAGAGTGAGATGTACTCTCAGTGGGGACATGATGAAACACGGTATCATCCAACCATTGTCGAATGAAACCAATAGCTTTTCTATCTCGCAGAACATGTTTGCATTGGTTTGGTCGATTTGTACAGTTGAAGCTCAGTGCTCATATATCTAAACATTATTTCAGGAAAAATGTGAAGGACAAATCAAGCTTATTTTAGGAAAATCTAAGCATGCCACACACTCTTTAGATGTGGGTTTGTGTATATGATTCCCAGTTAGCTGTTGGTTTGTTTTTTATTTTTTTAATTGAAAGATGGCAACCGTATTTCATTAAAAAACAGATAATGGAACAACCTGAACAAAGTCAGAATACATCAAAGACCTATAGTCATAAATTGTTTATACTTCGTAGGATCTGAGACAAGAGCCCTGCATATGCCATGGGGTCAATAAATAAAGTAATGGGGGAGAAAATAAGTCCTTTGAACTATGTTAAAAAACAATAAGGATAAGGATAATTACAAGCACTCCACACAACCTGCAGTTAGCTATTGGTTCTTGTAGGGTTACGAAATGCCGCCATAAGTAGGGGTACAAAATGCCAGTCTTGCACAGGAGCGGACCCAGGCTCAATGCAGGAGGGAGAAGTGTGTAGCTATTGCCAATTTTTTTTTTTTTTTTAAGTACCCACCACCCCAACCCCCACCCACCACAACCAAAAAAAAAAAAAAAAAAAAACGACCACCACACACACACCAAAATCCTCAAGTTTATTACTATACCCCCTCTTCTTAAATTTTTTAGTTTTTAATTATTAGAGATGAATAACTCAATTATTGTCTGAAGATGATATGTAATTTTCTTAGGCTGTCTTCTTTCTTTTTTTTTAAATTTTGAACTCCAAAAATCATGAACAAAATGAGTTTTTGAAAATGATATTTGCATTGTAATATCTTAGAATAGAAATATTTATGTTAGTATTGTAATACCATAATTTTGTATAGGAGTTATAGAATATAAACAATATTTATTTTTCGGGTTGAGAGCTACGTCACCCGCATCTCTGGTAGGGGCACTTCGCTCCTTGCACTCCCAGCAAGCTGCTTAACTCCCTAATAACTATGTCCCTTGATTTAGATGTCTTGTTCTACCCTTGATCCTACAATTACCCATTGATTCTTGTGGAGGTCATCCTTTAATGTCTGAAGGTGTTTCCTTCCTTATCTTCTTCAAAATAATTTTTGATGAGTTTAACACTTTAACTGGACATAAATCATTTAGTCTGGATTAGATAATTCTTCACCAGCATATATTCATTTATGGACATGTTCTTTTATGTTCATAGCATCATTTATAATCATCTCTTGGTATGAGTGAAAATGCGTCATTATCTATTTGTATGACATTATACTCTGTTGTCGAGGATAATGATTTTTGCATTACTTAATAGTTTTTTGTTCCTTCTACTTTGCAGGAAATTAGTAAATCAGCAATAGTGGATGGCATGTCTGTACCTAGATTCCCCACAACTCTTCTTAAATCAACAGCCATATGATGGCCTACTTAACCTACAGATTGAGAACAGCATTTCGGCCGAAATTTTAACTGTGCCACATGCTTCATCATCTTCTCTTTCTAATAATGTTAATGTTCCTAAACCACCTCCACCTCCAAAAGCATCTTTTGGAAAAACCAATATTTCCAAAAGACTTACATATTGCAATTGTGTCCTGCATGAAACAAGGCATGTTTGGGATAGACTTTTTGATGAAGGGTATAATGCGGATGTCCATGTTCTCACTGGCGACAAGGGTGTAATTTTGGCACATTCAAATATTCTGGTAAGTGCATTATGGTCCTTTTAGTTTGCGCTTATGCATCATGTACAAAAGATGCGAGTCTTCAAAAAATTGGTGGTATTGTTATATATAGTATATATATCTCTTTGAAGTACTATACTATTTAGTCAGACATTGCCTGCCCGTGATAGCAGAATGTACTTCTCTATACTTGTGTGTAATACCCTCAAAATAATGAAAATATAGTTAAACTCTCCCAAATTCTCTGGTTCTGACATGGTATCAGTGTTTCAGAGCCCTCCGCCCTTAAATAATCCCCTAGGCCTCCATCTCCAAAAAAAAAAAAAAAAAAAACACACGCACACACCACCGCCCCCCCCCCCCCCCCCCCCCCGGGAACCCTAGGCCCCATCCTGCGCTTACCCTTGTGGCACTGCCCTCCGCTAACATGTCACCTTGCGTGCCACCTGACAAGACCGGATCTGCTGGAGATGTTGACCCAAGATAGATATGAGTCCCGGCCAATGTTCTCCCTAATGTTATGTTTTCATTAAATTGGGAGTTCCTTTTATTTCGAAAAGTGACCAGATATTACTTGACTTTATCAGCCAAAAATCTAATTTCCATTTTATATACACATTGGGTTGCCATAAAATGCTTGAAGGTTCTTTTGTTCATGTTTTGAAATAGATCATCTGCTCAAATGTATTGTTTGGTATATATTTCTTAGCAGGGTATGAGATCTCCTGTACTAAGAAGTTTGCTGGAAGGAGCAAAACTCAAAGGGGGGTTTCGATGTATTAAAATCCATGGTGTGCCTACAGAAGCTGCCCGTGTATTTCTTCGTTTTCTGTATTCCTCATGGTATGTGGGCAATATGATTCAAGCTTCTTCAAATCTAATCACATTTAATAAGGTGAATGGTTTAACCGAACAGAGTCATTAATCTTGTACCATGTTTCTTACATGATAGTCTTCAACATGGGATTCACATGAATCACTTTAACTAGAAGACTGTACAAGACTACAAGTAATAAGTGCAGTGCCCAAAATCTTGTGTGTTACCATGTGCAATTCATAAGATATTATTGAATAGTTCTTGTAAAACATAAAAGCAATATGCAGACATGGTAATATGGGTAAGACATGACTTGGGCGCATCACATGTGAAACGTAAAAGAGAGGGGCACGATGCATCTAGGAAACACCAGTAAAAGAATAATCTTTTCCCTCTATAATTGATTTTATTATCATTTGCAACAATTATTAACTTTTGATAATTTAACTGAAGTATAGAATACATCTCATGAGTTAAATTTTAACAGTTAATGACTCTTCATCTTTCCATATAAGCTTAATGTACTATGATTTCTATCCTTACTGAAACCTAGAATGCCACGACACAGTAAGCCATGAGATCATATATTTAGTATAGAAAGAGGTGTCAACAGAACTTGAACACTAAAAGCATAAAATAAATTTAAGGACACTCTGAGAGGTGTCTAGCGCATAACCTGTGACTAAGGAAGATGCTTCTCATAAAACCAAAGTAGAAGGTTCAAAATAGTGAAGTGTGTTTGAGTGCTAACCGACCTGATTGGACATAAATAAGACCATAGATTGGGAATACAGCTATATCTCAAAGTCCATCAAGGATGTACCCAGGATTGCAACAAGCTTGTTTAACCGATCAAGCAACCATGTGTTCCTTGTCCAAAACCATCAGTAATATAGAGATATCAACCATCTGACTTTAAAGGTAATTATTAAATGATGATGATGGCTGGTGTTTATTTTGGTTATAGCTCTTACATTCAGTTTCTTCAATGCAGCTGTTATCCTGAGGATATGAAGAGACTCGTTCTTCACTTGCTCGTCATGTCACACTCATTTGCAGTCCCCTCTCTGAAAAGGGCTTGTGTCAACGAACTGGAACGATCACAACTGACAACAGATAATGTGGTCGATGTGTTGCAGTTAGCTAGAGAATGTGATGCTTCCCGACTGTCTCTAATGTGCACCCGTTTGATCATTAAAGATTTCAAGACTGTCTCAGTGTCTGAAGGGTGGAAGGTGATGAAGTGTGCCAATCCTGCTCTGGAGCAGGAGCTTCTGGAGTCCCTTGTGGAAGCAGATTCAGTAAGTCTGTCACTCTGACTCCTGTTGTATCATGAAGTATTTCCACTCCTTTATTTGATAGTTTGAACAAGATGTCTAATTTAGGTCTGAACACTGTGATAGACTCGGACTCCTGAACTGTATACTTAGATACAGGATACCCAAATCTGCATTGAATACTGATTTAGCGTATTACTTATGGAATGAGCATAAAATTTAATGGTGTTAGATTGCATCAGTTCCCTTTATTCTCTTCGTGGTCATGTGATAAAAGAAAACCTCGATTTTGTCATGTCATGGATGCAGAAAAGGGAAGAGAAGTTAAAACGGATGGAAGAGAGAGAGGTCTACATGCAACTCTATGGAGCAATGGAAGCTCTTTTACACATTTGTAGAGATGGGTGTCGGACAATTGGACCTCGTGACAAGATGCTCAATAACAGCCAAGGTACCTGCGGCTATCCAGCCTGCAAGGTCCTTGAGTCGCTGGTCCGCCATTTCTCAGACTGCAAGTGTCGAGCCACAGGTGGATGCCAACATTGCAAACGCATGTGGCAACTCCTTGAGCTCCATTCTAACATGTGTGCAGAACCAGAATCATGCAAGGTCCCTCTATGCAGGTTAGTTTATTCATCCACAGTAATTATGTTGTGCTCACAGATGTGTTACTACCTGGTCACATTATCCAATTTGTTTGGCATTAATTAGACATGAAGCCTAGCTGGAGATTAGGCCTATGGTTTAGACTTCAGATATGATAACTTTGCATATGTGCCATTACTTTTTTGGGGTATTTACAGATCTGTCCCTTAAATCTTTATAAATTATAATTTAGTCCCCAAATCTTCATATTTAGGATTTAGTCCCTCAAATCCTTTAAGTTACTACAATTTAGTCTATCAGTTTATATTTTGGCCCGATTTTCCCATTTTACTCCCGATTTCCTTCACTTAATTCTCCCTTCCCTCTTTCCCCTCTCTTCTTAGTTCTTATTGGGTTTTTCCTTTCTTCTTTTCTTCTCTCTCTATTCACTTATTGGGTTCTCCCTCTCTATATTGAGACCAAATGTATTATTCTCTATTAAATGTATTAAACCTATAAATGAATTTATCTAATATAGAGAGGGAGAACCCTATAAATAAATTTATATTGAGACTTAAATGTTTAATACATTTAGTGGAGAATAATACATTTGGTTTCAATATAGAGAGGGAGAACTCAATAAATGAATAGAAAGAGAAAAGAGAAGAATAAGGGGGAACTCAATAAGAACTAAGAAGAGAGGGGGATGAGGGAAGGGGAATAAAGTGAAAAAAATTAGGGGTAAAACAGGAAAATCGGGCCAAAATATAAACTAGGGGACTAAATTGTAGTAACTTAAAAGATTTGGCAGACTACATCCTAAATATGAAGATTTGAGGGACTAAATTATAATTTATAAAGATGTAAGGGACAGATCTGTAAATACCCCTACTTTTTTAGGTAAATGTATGCGCCGTTACAAGTAAATTGCAGGAAAAATCCCCAAGGGTTTGCAGGATGGAGGGGGAAAAAAAACCAGCCAATGTCTCAAAAGCCCCTCCATTTCAATTTATATGGAGTTAACTTGAATGTAAAAAAAATCAAGGTTGTAGGTGTGGACATTATCTGAACTCCTATATAGGCATGAATATGACCATCATATTGGCATTTGAAAATTACATTGAATAATTGAAAATTCATAGTAATTCCTAGAAACCTTTGGGGATGCTTCTAATTACTTAAATATTCTACGTAGTAGTTAAACCTTATCTAAAATGCTGGCAAAAAGCTTAACCAATTCTCCAGTTAGGACTGTGATTTTCTCAGCATTATTATATTTTCTTGTTCAATATTTTTTTTTAGAGGAGGCAAACGATTATTTTTAAAAAATATCAAATGTGGAGAAGAAACATCATAAATATTCAAGGAAATCCCAACTTATACCCGAAAGCAGAATTTAACGTGATTCTTTTTTTCTGAGCTAACCACTTGAATGGGTTAGATAAGTAGGTTTCAAGTCCAGATGGAATCGGCACCACCATGGTGAATTTTCTCATACTTACTGCCATGTTTTATCAAGCCGATTGCTTTCATTGTCCCTGAAATAATTTACCGTGTGGAAACAGGCATTTCAAGGATAAGATGAAGCACCAGAGTAAGAAAGAAGAGGTAATGTGGAGATCCCTGGTACGAAGGGTGATGGCTGCCAAAGGCACCGTCAGTTCCATCTCAGCTTGGAGACTACTTGTAGTGTGATGATGCTGTATATATGAAACAAGATATACTTTAAACTAGGTCCATAAGTAAAGTATAAGGACTACCGAAGACACTGCTAGTCCCTGGACTGAATAATGCGAGTTTTTATGTACA
>JAYEPQ010000004.1:53786926-53806926 GCA_036321105.1 Dracaena cambodiana | reverse complement strand
AGTATGAGACATATAATACTTAGACCCACTAAAATTTAAAACTCTCACTTAGACCCCTGAACCAGGGGGTCTGAATGTAATTAAAACACGGTGATTTAGATACTTCAGGGGGTCTAAGTGAGAGTTTTAAATTTCAGGGGGTCTAAGTGTTACATGTCTCATACTACAAGGGGTCTGAGTGTAATTAACCCTAAAAATAAACCTATTACTTCTTTTATTTACGATTTCCAATTTCAAATTTATTGTTGTACGTCTTAAATTTTAATTAACGGAATATTTAAATTCTTAATCATCTCCCCTAACCGCCAACCTAGTATGCTTCTCCAAAGTCCCAACCATCGATCGCCATTTACATAAATACGGAGGGTATTTTCAGGCTTTTGACTCGAATCATGAATAATATTTCTCTGGAAAATTCTATTTGCACACGGACATGATTTTGAAACTCGTGAGTAATTACAATTTTGCTATTATTTTTTTTAGACTAAATTATCTTATAAATTTCAAACTAAGTTTTCTTAAAATTTGAACTACGACTCGTCTTTTTCTTCTGTTTTCTCTCTAAAATCTTAATTGCCTTCCAAAAATAGTCTCGACGCCAAAACAACAAACAGTATGTAATGTTAAAGTAAAGGTAAAAAAAAGTTTTATTCCTCATTCTCTCTCTCTCTATCACCTCTTAATTGATCCAAAGCTTGATCCGAGTTTTGATCAAACCCCAGCAAACCCAATTGAGATTTTTGGAAAAAAGTTGCAATTTTGCACCGTTTGAGGTCAATTTCCCATCCAATTTTGATTCTTCTCGCACTTAATCCTAGGTTTCCCAATCTCTTTACCCATTGAATCATTTGAAGCAAAATCGAAAAAAGTTTGCAACTTTGATTAGGTTCTTATGGAAACCGAGATGAATCGAAGCAAAAATGTGGAAAGAGCATGGCGATTTCTTCGCATTCTCGCCGAGAAAAGATTTGTCAATTAAGTTGAAAAAGATAGTAATTTTTTTGGTTATATTCATGGCCGAAGCTGTTCTTGGGTTGTCACTGACTTTCCATTTTAGCTCATATTTCACTATGCACACTAATGTATTTTTTTCGACCAAAATGTGCTCAATAAACTATGGGAAGAGAATTCTAACTTAGCGAGTTTCGTTAGCCCTAGAAATTTGATGCATGAGATGAGTGATGATGAGCTCTTTTGGAGGGTTTTATTGGTGCCCAAGAAGAAAAATTTTCTGTTTAAGCCGGTGCCGAAGGTGACAATTATGTCATGACAAGGGAGCCATTGCCATTGATGAGACTGTGAGAGAGTTTTTTTACTGGGAACGAAGGGCTTTATTAAATTTATCTGCACTCGTTTCCTGGATATAAGCTCATTGTTAATATGACTTTTTCATTCGGTGGACGACAAATTCATAATCATGACATCAAGACTAAAATTTCGTGCGCAAATAGAATTTTCCAACTTCTCTTCTCACAGGCCCACTCCTCATGAGCACTCATTAACATCGATGTCGAGTTTACACATCCAAATTGACAAATCTACCCTCGCTTTCTGCCAAAAATGAGACGTTGCTTAAATTACGGCAGTCACACGCAAACTACAGCAGTTGACTCCAGTTCTAAACACACCACGTCATCAAAAAGGTCCGATGGAATAAATATAGGATAATATTCAAATTATTGCGCGATTAATTAACCACGGATGGTATTAAATCACGAGAGACTTCTCTTAATCGAACTGTACGACAGAGAAAAACGCGATACGATAAGTTGAGAGGTATTTTGGTAGCTGTCAAAAAAAATTGGCCACGAAATTCCAAAACTTCAAGTCTCCTCAAATTGCAGTATTTATCAATTTCTGTTGGCTTCTCTCACAGTACAAGTGAAGCAAGGCAAGTTTTTTTTTTTTTAATATATATTTAAAAAGAATCCAAATACTTTTTTAGCTCTTTCTTTAATCTACTTTGCCCCTTTTTCCTTCGATTAGAGCGTGTTTGCTCAAAAATTGGCTGGAATCATTCAGATTTGGCTCTTAATTCCACTGTTAGGGTTTATGAGGAAGATTCGACGAGATATCGGTGCAATTTTGGGCGGACAAGCTTCAATTTGGGTTTTCTTTAAGCTCCACCTGAGTTAGGGTTCGGAAAGTTTGGATCTTGCGCCGGGTTCAGCTAAGGAGGGTGATGAATTAGGTTTCTAGAAGTCCGGATGGGATTCTAGGGTTACAATTGGGGCAAGATGTTCTATTCACAGTTCATATTAGCAAAGAAAGGGCCTTTAGGTACGATATGGATAGCTGCTCATTTGGAGAGGAAACTGAAGAAGAATCAGGTCGCTGACACTGATATTGGCGTCTCTGTGGGTTAGTTTCTTCGACTTTCTGCTTCTAATGTCAAATTTGTTGCTTCTTGGTTTAGTTCTTGCTGGCATGTAAGCTTAATTCTTTTTATATAGTGGTTGTATTGTATTTGGAAATTTGGTAGAAGTTTGTATAGTCCTGCTAAACTTGCTATATGTTGGCGGAAGTATTACTAGGATTTTTTTTTTCCTGAAAGACGAATAAGGTTAATTTGGTAACTGTTATTAAAATTTCATGTCGTTAATTTTTTTTTAAAAATTGCAAATATGCCATATTCTTAATTTTTTATTTCTTCCAATTTTATGATTGTCATGATTTTTTCCTTAGTTATTTTAAGCCCTGTAATGTAGAAATTTGACCAAAGATCTAATTTTTACCTATAGCTTGTGGTGATTGAGGTAGGACATTTGCTTATTTCATTCCTTATTATCCCAAGTGTTTATTTAGAGACTTCTCTTGCAAGTTCTAGTGGCGTTTGCTTCACATGAATAATACCAGTTACTTGTTGCATTAACTGTTATTAATGGAACGTGTGGGATTCTTTCCACCGTTTCATCTCAAGAATAAAAGCAATAATATCAGTTGTATTTCATGTCTTTTCCCATCTAATTATGATCTCTGGTGATATAATTACAATTAAATCAAGAATTTGAACTAGATTCACATGTGCTGTTAAACATCTGCTATATTCACATGCAGTTAAATTTATTGAGAAGATGAGAGCTGTTATCTGCAAAGAACATGTGACTGAGAGTATAAGTAATTTTGTTACTTCTCCTCATATTTGTTAAAATACAAAATAATTTCCCTCAATTCTTACCAACTTTAGAGTTTTGGTGCAGCGGAAGGGTCTTTCAATATGGTATTAGAGCAAGCCAGGTTTAATTCTTGCCAGGCGCACATTTAATTACGGATTTTAAAAAAAATTATACCGCTGCGTAAAGTCCAGGTTTCTATGTAAAAATGGGCCTTCAATCTACGGGGGTGTGTTAAAATACAAAATATTTTTTCTCAACTCTTACCACAACTTTGGAGTTTTGGTGCAATGGAAGGATTTTTCAACAGTATTGAATAGTGAAAGTTATGAAGGTTCAATATTGGGAATGGTCTAAATCATGGAAAGTGTATAATGTAACTGAAAATCGTGGAAAGTAGTTAATCAACGTAAGGAAGTTACATTATAAAATTATTATTGATGCTTCATTTCTTCTCCTTCTATTTCTCCGTGGCTTTTCTAAATTCCATCATCGTCCTCAATGTTATGTTGTGCTTTACATCAATCATCCAGTTGTCTGCTGGACTGTTGATTCCTACCTATCTAAAATAAATATGTCATTCCACAGCCCTATCCCTTTTGCTGCAATCAAAGCCCTAGATATATCCTTAATCGTGTTGGTTTTTAGAATGTAAAACAATAACACTTGGCCATCACCAGAATTTTGGAGTTTTGGTTTAGTGGAAGGGATTTAATATGATATCAAAGCATGCCTATGTTCAAGCCCCACTTGGACACCCATTTCATTATGGATTTTTTGAAAAAATATACCACCATGCAAAAAAAAAAAAAAAAAACTGCAGTATTTTAGTAACTTCACAGCTTTACATAACTTCGGAGCTTTGTTGAAGGATTTTAATAGATCTGTTATGAGACAGTAATCAAAAAATAAATAGAAAT
This sequence comes from Dracaena cambodiana, assembly GCA_036321105.1. Classification (NCBI taxonomy): domain Eukaryota; kingdom Viridiplantae; phylum Streptophyta; class Magnoliopsida; order Asparagales; family Asparagaceae; genus Dracaena; species Dracaena cambodiana. The sequence continues at coordinate 53,802,893 of JAYEPQ010000004.1, read as the reverse complement.
TGGAGGATATAACATGTGTAATGCTACCATGCATATGTGTAACATCCTAGATGCATATGTGTAGCGGAAGGTATAACAAGTAGTTTTTTTTGTTGTTATGGCTAATTTTTTTTTTTTTTTTTTATGCTTTATTGATTTTAAATGCATCATGTAACTATTGAAGGATGTAGGTGGAAGTTTTTTATATTATGGGTTAGATGGGTTTTTGATCTCGACGGTATGGCTCCGACAGTATGGTCCCAATTGTTATGATCAGTAGTAGCTTACAAGAGTGATTCGACGTGGATAATGAGTGTCATGCACGGCAACTTTCCAAAATATATACACAAAGGCACGACTATACATTTATATTTTATTTGAATTTTGTATATTTGACTCATATAAATATGCATATTTCTAGCAAATTATCATGAAAGAACCAAAATTTTAGTAAAATGATTTGTAAACTAATTAGCTTTAGTCACCAAAATGGGCACCATGTACTCCACCTTATATAGAGTATCTACGGTATTTATCATTTTATACATTTATAGGTATTGGAGATGGATGGACTTGTGCATCGTGTATCGGAAACGGTTCTTCGTTTAGGAAATGTCATACATATCATAACTTGCTAGTATTTGTCTTCTACCATAAGATGGAAATGCACAAAGAAATAAAATAAAGGAGAGAATATTTTAGGTTGCCAAAGGATTGAATATTGATCGCTAACTAAGAGAACCACAGATGGATATTTTTTGATGAACCGAGTTAATATATGACAGATGGGGGGAGAGTCTGCTTATTCAGAGTAATTGTTAAAACATAATTGAAAAGTAACCTCTTATAGATATTTGCTTAGTTTGTTAATTAAAAAAAAGTAATTCTAACCAATTCAACTGTTTAAATTCTCCTCCAGCTAACTTTTGAGGCCTCTGCTGATTCTGATCTAATTCCATGGCAATGAACTCTAGGTTGTTGCATTATTAATTCATATTTACATCACAAAAAAATGTTCCTGTGTAAATCATCAGTCCTGTAATAAGTTCCTTGATGATTTTCCTTATTTTACTAAATTTGGTTTGGAGCAACTCCTTTAACACTGTCCTTATTGGGGATGTTACAATCATTCAAAGCCGATGGTTGTCCTGTTAACTCTATTCCCACTTCAAGTTGATTAAGGAAATGTTAATAGCCTTAGATACCTGCTGTAGGCTCTTTCTAATTAGCTAAATAAGCAGCTGTAATGGTTGTATAAATAGTAATAATTTAAGGTCTTCTTTTGAGGTGAACTTCCATGGTTATCTTTGTTTTGACATTGCACCCAGGTTGGTATTCTTGTAGAAGAAATCTGGACTCCAATGAAAATCTAAACATGCTAACCGGAGCTTTAAGATGCACACATGTTTTCTCTTTTCCTTTCCATTTTTAAATACATGTACAGCTTATTTATGTACAACATAGGTAATGTTTCAAATGGCCATTAGTTTTATATAACTCTGCATCTATATTGTAGTAATTTTTCTTACCTTTGTGCTAGTAACCTGAGAATTGTTTCTCTTCTTTAGCTTGTTTGTTCCCGTATTACAGAATACAACAATTTAAGTGTTTCACATGGACTTGGCTAAACCTAAATGTTCCACTCTGTCTTGTCTTCCCCATCTGTGCTTTTTTAGCAACTAAGCTATAGAGTCTTCCAGTTCAGTTCATCTACTTGAAGAGGGAAAAGAAAGGATGAATTATGTAAATATGCTGGAACAAAGTCATGGGGAGGAGAAGGCAATTCATATTTGTTATACTGATTAGAATTTTTGAGCTAATATTACCTGCTAAAAATTGAGAGGAATGAAATATCTGAAATGACTCAAATAAAGTTTCTGTGAGCTGCTGAAAGGTTATATTTCTGCATAAACAATTCATATCGGTACCATGGAGGGCACCTCACGAGTTAGACTTTTTTGCTAAGCTTTTGGTTCTCGGTGCTGCTCAAGTTGCTAATTCTTATGGTGGTTGACTTAGTCCTTTGTTTTCATGAGAATTATGCAATTGGTAATTTTAATGGTATCAAGATTGTTATCAAGTTAGATTTCACTGCTTGCTCATTTGTATCGGGCAAATCTAGCACTAGCCTGATTAAACAAAGTGGAGATCAAACTGATTGGCCGGTTGCCTATAGTTTTGGCAACAAATAGGTCAATTGTCTGTACTTCAAATTTCTCTAGTAGCTTCCTACTCCTTTTTTGCCCTCTTTGCCCTAAGTTTTTCAAATTTAAGGACTTCTTTTACGTAGTCATCATGTGACATTAGGTTTTGAAGATGTATTGATTGATTCAAGATTTTACTTTTGGCATTACAAATATCTTAATGCCAATTTTGTACTTGCTAAACATGGGAAGATGCAACACCAAAAAATGGCACTGTGCTCCACCTGCTTTATTGCATGGACATGTTTATGTTTGCATTGACATGTAGAAGCATTGTTGTGCTGGACAATTGCTCTTAGTTGCTCCTCGAAATGTCTCCGAGCTAGTAACATTTCGGAAAAGAAATATTTAATTTAACGACAGTTTCCTCCGTCAAAACGGTTATGTGCAGTTACTTTTTGAGCTCATGTGAATTATTATAAATTACACTAACTCTTATTTCGTAAGCAATATGAGATTATTATTATCTAAGACCATTACAATCTACCCTTGTTTTATAATTTGACATTCTTGTCAGAGGGGCACGTTAAAATTAACATTTCACTTGGCAATGTGGGGTTGTAAAGATGGCTTTCATGGATTTGAGAGATGGCTTTCACTATATTTGTGTGACATTTTATTTTGTGTAACACTTAGCTCTATATAACACTTAGTTTTGCACACTTTAGACTGTTGTTAGCTTTGATGCCACTTGTAATATTTCGAAACTAGTAAAGCCCTAGAAAAAGAACAGCTTACTTAACCCCAGATTCCTCCCAAAAAATGCTAGCTACGGATATTTTTTGAGCTCATGCGAATCATTATAAACTGTAGCAACTCTCGTCTCATATCCAATATGGGACTATTCTTAGTTAGTGATGTTACGCTCCCTTTGGTCCATAATAAGTACCATTTAAGTTCTGACAAAGATATGAAGAGTAATCCATTTTACTTCCATCTGATCTCAAACTTTAGAAATTTCCATCATACTCTTTGGAGCGTGATGGAAGTATTTTTGTAATTCAGGTATAAATTGTAAAATTAACTCTTATTGAGGATATAAATGGAAATAATTTATTAAGTGTTTTTTTGAACTACCCTAAACGAGATTTAAAATAGAATTGTTGAAAGTCCCTTCCACTGCACCAAAACTGATGAAGGTTGAGCGAAATTATTTTGTATTTTAACACGTCCCTAAAATTTGAAGGTCCATTTTGGGCAAAAAACTGGAGTTTAAGCAGCGGTATAATTTTTTTTTAAAACCCGCAATTAAATGCGCGCTCGGCAGGATTTGAACTGGGTTGCTCTGATACCATATTGAAAGTCCCTTCCACTGTACCAAAACTCCGAAGTTATGGTGAGAGTTGAGAAAAATTATTTGTATTTTAACATGACCAAAAAAGAATTGCTAAAAATACACTTATGATGGACTGGGGGGAGTATGGTGATAGTTTCTTATTTTGAAAACCTGATACTTTGTATGTACTTTTATCTCGTTTGTTTTTTGATATTTCCCAGACATTAAAATCCTGTAAGAGTTTCAATGAGCATGAATGCGAGAGCTCACTTCTCTGCTTAATGTAACCAGTAAAGTGGGTTTAGGGGTTTCTGTTTCATGAATTCACTTGTATCAGATTTTGTTTGCTATAAGCAGCCTTGTTAATTTGATCTCGTTTTTATTTCCTACTTACAGATTCCATTCTTTTCCCTGAAGTACCAATTGCACTTAGATTGTCTAGCCATCTCTTGCTCGGAGTGGTCAGGATATATTCCAGGAAGGTGAATTACCTCTTCCATGATTGTAGCGAAGCACTGCTGAAAGTTAAGCAAGCTTTTCGGTCAACTGCAGTTGATCTTCCACCAGAAGAATCGACTGCACCATATCATTCCATCACACTGCCTGAAACATTTGATCTTGATGATTTTGAACTACCTGATAGTGCTTTACTCAGTGGGTGAGTCCTATTTTCGTTACTCGTGTAAATATTTTTAACTTTTCGTATTTGTATCATTCACACATCTAAGATCTGCTTTTTTGTGTATTTATATGGAGGAGAGTGGTTGGAATTTGTATCAATTCTTGTTGCGCTTATATTTCCAATTTTGTTATGTAGTAGTTTTGATGACCGCCATGTTAGTACAAGAGAGCAGATTACACTTCAGGATACTTTGGATGGCACTGGATACTCAACATCACAATTTGGTTTAGATGGTAATTCCTTCATCTATCACTTGTTTCATTAAGTATGACTAGATGTTACCAGGCAAAACAAGATTGAGATGTGCATGTGCTAATGCATTTGATAACACAGAGAGATTTGGTGATGGAGATGCTTCTCAGATTGGTCTGGACCTTGACGAGGTATAAAATTTTCCTTTTTCCGATTTTACTATTTGCACTTTTGCAGTGTTATGCGATTAGCATTTTGGAAGTTGTCTTGTGACAGGTTAAAACTGGACTTCTTAGAGGTTATGCTATCCTAGCCTTCTTTCCATGTCCTTAGACTCGTCTTATCTCTAGAGTTCTGATTATAAAATATCTAAGTGTTTTGGCTTTTTGTTACTGTAGGAGTTATTGCTGGATAATAATCTCACCCTTCAGGATGCTTTGGTTTTTGATGGGTAATTTCTTGTGCTTTTTCCATTGAAAGTTTCTAGTTAGTTAATATTTTATTCGTTCTGTGCCTGCTTCTTTCTTGTTACTTGGAGTTTTGGGATGTTTATTTTTTGTTCTATAATTTGTACCCAGTTCATCTTCCTCATGCAATTTCTTTAACATGGATAGTTAAATTGCAGGAAATGCTGATCTTAATTTCTAGCGGTTTACTTTAAATATAGCTGGTATTTAACTATTGCATTTCACTTTATGAAATCCATTTTTAACAAATGATCAGTTAGTTCTGGTTGAATAGTTCTCGTCCTTTAGATCAGAGTGCTTGCATGGAAAATGGCTATGTTTAAGAGAGTTGCAGCTGGTTTCCGTGGTTAACATTGTTTTTGTTCTCTATATGTGCCTAAATGACTCAATTGTGTAAGAATGCCGTTAATTGACACTTTACGTTCAATTGTTTTCATGTTGTTCTGTTACCTAACCGTGTCAACCTTCATCAAACCTTTTCTAATTGTGCTCATGCTATGAATTCCCCCTTTTCAGTGCTGTGCATCAGGGTGAAGGTCTTACAAAAATGGATATTGATGAAGGTCAACGTGGCCATGATGAGGATCTGAATGATAATGCTTCAAAGGAATTGTCTGATCTTCTCAGTAATAATCGGGACAAACATGTTGCTTCCAGTGCTGAAAATGTGAATAAACATGATGATTCTTCACTTCGACTAATTTTCAATATTCAAACACCTGACCTAAATGAAGTATTTTTAGCTGATGATCATATTGGAGGTCTATCTGCACCCCATGATATTGGGATGGATGTTGCTGCTGCTGATCCTCTATCTCCAGAGTTCAAGGAATCTGCTAATTTTCCTTCTGTGCCTGGACTGTTTTCAGAGGAGGCAAATCAAGTTGTCTTTCACGAGCTTCCTACCTCTAGTCTTCACAAAAATTCACCAAGTACTGCTCTTGAGGCTGTTGAGCTTGACAAGCCTGTCAATCAAGAGGTTGAATGCCCTAATGTGATAAATGCAGCATCAACAAGCCCAAGGCCAGCTAATCTTGCTGAAATAGTGTCTTCCCCTACTTCAGTCTTGGCTGAACCGAAACCTGATACTGTCGAGGCTGGACCTGTTGCAGCAAACAACTGTAATCTGACACCTGTTGAGCCAACCGATCCCCAACAGACGGGCAATTCTGAGGTGTTGCCTATCTCCACCTCAGCACCACAATGTTCTGGTCAGACTATGACTACTCCAGTTATTTTTGAGGAAGCTAATGCTCAGCCAGTTTCTCTGGACAACTCATTGATATCAGGACTGTCTACTGGCATCGATGAAATTACCCTTGCGAATACTGCGAAGTTACCAGATCTTGATCAGGGCCATGCAGAAGATGCTCACTCTTGTCTGACTAGCAATGTCACCACTTTGAGCTCTGATTTTCATTTGAGATCTTGTGCCACAGTGGCCAATCAAGCCAATTTATTATCTTCAGAGGATGTGGTCCAGGAAGGGGCCGGAGGGTTTTCTCTCAGAGAGCAACCTTGCAATTTAGAGAGACCAATGGTGGATCAGGAATTGCATTTTAGTGGTTTTTCAGCAGATCTCCAAGGTTTGTTTAAGCAAGCTTTTATTTCTTTCTCTCTCTTCTTAAATATAAATTTAGTTGTCTTGGTTTTGAATATACTGATTGTTTTTCAACTGCTGGTTTTTGTTCAGCAATTGCTACAGATGCTAACATAGTCGGGGATCCGAAGTCAAATCATGTCCAGGCAGGTTATGGGAACTGCTTCTCAAGTTCTGAGTTTTCAGAACCTGAAAGAATGCGATTTGCTCCATCTGGAAATGTCAACCTGTTAAATGATCTAGGGCAGCAAACCGCAGAGAAAGGAGTCATCGAGTCTGATGGAAGTGTTGACAGGATCAGCACTCTTTCTGGTCACAAGCGTCATTTAATAGACAACACCCCAGATCTGCAAAATGGCACATCAACCAAGATGTCTGGAATTCCACGAAAGAAACGAAATAATGATTATATTCCCAATGATGATGATTTATTGGCATCAATTTTAGGTACAAATCATTTCTAAGTTCTACACTGATTATGCTTTTCTACAGGAACTGATGTTTGTATTTCTTATAATGAGCATAAACCCAGTCATTTGCTATAGTTTGATTGTAACTTGGTTGCTTCAGTGGGTAGGAGGACACCCGCTTTGAGGGTAGGGCCAACTCCACCTCTTCCAAAACCACCAATGCTAAAGCGTCCCCGCTTAACAAGCAAGGTTGGTTTGCCCAAGCGGAGGAAGGTGCTGTTAGATGATACAATTGTGTTACATGCTGAGTAAGTTTTTGTAGCTCTTAATCTTCTTGGTCTTTCTCTAGCTTTTGTTTGAACTGTACACATAAGATTGCTGTAATTTCTGGGAAATAAATTATCCATATTATTGGGGAAGTTCAACCGTCCTGAAATGGATGGACTTCTCTTTCCTTATTTAAGATTAAGAAAAGTAATGCTTTGGATTCATGGTGAATTACTCTAACACTCCCACCCTATCCTGAAGACTGGGTAATAAGTCATTGACATTATACTTACGAGAATATACTAAGTCAGTACAATATCATTAAATTTGCCACGATAATATATTTACCGTAATTATACTCAATGACAACAAGTAATAAATTCAACAGAAATTCCAATGTTCATTGATTGAAACAAAGTTTGGATACAATAGAAATAAATAATCAAAGCAGGAAAGAAAACAACTAAAGATAATATTTCAATATAGGAGATAACTAAACATATATGGATAAAATAAAAGTGAGCACAGCCATACATTGGACTCTGGCTTGCTACTCGAATACTCTAGATCTTCAGTTTGTTCTGACGGATCTCACAATCAGAAATTTATATAAAACAGATAGTGGAGAAGAGTATAGTTTTATGTATATAATCGTGACAGGAATTATTTTGCAGACTTCGGCACCTGGAATTTAAATATAAAACAAGTATTAGTTTGTTAGACAAATTAAATTTATTATTAAAAGTTACATGTCAAGTGTTCTAAATCTAGAATGTATGATATTGAAAAACGAACTTATGGAATACTAATATTTCAAATGTCATCCCATTCATAACCCGGTCCAGTATTTTCTAGAGCTGATCTCGGAAAGTACTGTTAGGCAAAGTAGTAATAGTAGTCTGGGGTGGTCCACCATGTGTTTGTGGAGTATGGAAATTCAATTATACAACTTATACGACTCAACAGGTGATACACTTGAAACATAGTGTATCTCTATCATTAAGTTCCTCTTCCAATCCAGTATTGTTTGTAATCTATCGTAGTTCATTTATAGTGCATGTTAAGTTTAAGTATAGTTCAAGTACGGTATATTTGGTTCCAAGTATGGTCTAAGTGCAGTTCATAGTTTTTATTTGTTAATAATAATAACAACAAAATATTAATAAAATCTGTATGAGGTGGTTGTGTATCTATACTTTTATTGGATAAATAGCCGCATACTAAGTCAAAAATTATCTGTTTTATGATATCATAGAGATAATTTGGCTAGGTAGGGGTAAGAGAATGAGAGGTTTTCCATGCAAGCATATTTTATAATTAAAAACCAATGGCCCTTTCGGTGTTTGCCACTTAACAGTTGCTTAGAGATTGATGGAGGATGATGTCCCAAACATGGTCATCATAATCATTGTGGACTTTTTAACTTAGTAAGTTGTTGCTGATCATCACATGGCTATGATGTCAAAACACCGAAATGCGGTATAGTTGCAGCTGTATTATCAACTTCGGCTCAAGTTTTGGTGAGGATAAAGTTAAAATTAGCAAAAATAATACAAATGGAAGTTGTAGGAGATTAGGATGAAGTTAAAATTAAGATTGAACTATCTTCAAAAAATGAATGATAAACTCGTTTAGTGTAACGAGTAGAAAATTACGATTATTCTGTCGAGATTTACTGATCTAACAATATGAACTCGTTATAGTAGATGGACATCATGGACTCTTGGGGTTTGGTAGACATGAGATTGTGTTTTTGATGGAAGATGTGTTGAGAGATGAATTACGAACTAAAAATCATATTTACATAAAAGTTAGTTACTTTCCATTTGTAGGTGTAGATTATAAACGAATACAATATAAGAACTTCCAAAAATTTACAAAGCTATCTGCGTCAAAGCGGTGCAGATAGACGCAGGTGCAGATAGATCTCCTTTGCGGGTGTAGAATGGGAATAGCCTTGTTGGTGCAACAGAGAATTGTTTGCAACGGCACACAGGAAATTATTTGTGCTGGCACAGTAGATTATTTGCACCGATACAGTAGGAAATTACCTGTACTAATGCAGTAGGAAATTACCTATACCGGCGCAGTAGAAAATTACCTATGCCCGCACAGTAGGGAATTACCTTCACTAGTGCAATAAATTATTTGTAACAACACAACAAAAGTTATCTGCATCACCACGATATTATTAACTGTTCTAGCACAATTCGAATCGATTATTTACACCGGATCAAGTTGTTAGGTGGTTTCTAAAATCAAGAGTAGGATGTTGCCATGATCTTCTGAAATCAAGAGAGGTTACAACTTACAACTACACGATAGTCAAATATACCTTGGATCTAGAGATGGGGAAAGAGACCAATCCAGAGATCCACATAAAAGAGAAAAGTTAATGATGAGCTAATTCTCTTCTCCAAATCTCCTCGAACCGTCTCCGAATCGTCAACGGGTCAAAGTGTCGTTTTGACTGCTCATCATTGGCAGAATTCCCAGAAATTCAACTTCTATTTAGAAAACAGTTTCTCACTCTTTTTCATTCTTTTTATAATTTTCTTTTGCCTTATTCTCTTTGCAAAACACTTGAAAACTTAGGGAGCTAAGAAGATGTGATTCCTTACTTTGATCCTGTCAAGGAAAAAGGGCTTGGTTGGTGATGGAGGAGCTTCGCCAGTGGTGTTTTCTTGGAGCTAAGGCTAGGGTGTAATGGAGAGAGGAGAAGATGAAGAAACTGGAGAATGAAGATAAGATGGGTTAAGTTTTATTCCCATATATCTGTGTGAGGAAAGAGGATAAAAAGCGTGGTGTTGTACTTCTCCATCCACCCCCACCGGTTACAAGTATGCCATGGTCATCCATTTGATTCAAATTCAAATGAATTTTGGCATGGGACCAAGGCCAAGTTAGTGGGAAAACGCAAGGTTGGACTGCTAAAACAGCTGGGCTGCTACAATAGTACTGCTTTTATTATATTCTTCTTAAGTACAATAACTATATAGAGAGTAATATCTAAAGCTGTAGTAGCTAAAATAGGAAGCAGATAATATAGGTGAAAATGTAACTCACATAATTATGATAAGGAACAAGAGTATAATTTACATTATTGTCAACTTAAAAGTGATTGTTTATGGACTTAAGATTAAGTACTCATCATATTCATGGGCAGATCCAGTAACTGAGCCAGGAGATATTTGGGGCTCAAATTGCACGAACAGCTTGTTGGCGTGAGGGCTGTTGTCCGGGGTCGAAAAAATTATCATGCTTATGTTCTATAACTCCTGTACAAATTTATGATATTACAATACTAACATAATTTTTTTTTTTACATGATACACAAGTAATAATATAGTCTAAATTTTGTATTTATTTTTAATAATTATTGATGTAATCCAAGAATGGTGAGATAAGCAAAGCAAGTTTGGGCATCCGCATCACGCATGTAAGGTTGGTGTAGGTTTCAAAGAAGATCGATACCCAGATACTGAGTTTTGTCATTATTTTTTAAAGTTTAAAATAAACTCGAAAATATTTTATTCAGTCAAAAAAAATGAGATATCAATTTCAGACAATAATTATACCATTCATCTCTCATAATTACAATCTTCATATTCGAAAATTGAAAATTTAATGGGAGGGTTGGGTTTTTAAAGTTGATATTTTAGGGGAACGGCCTTGAAATTTTTTTTTTGAAAGTGGAGGATACTAAGTTAAAAGAAACTCGGAGGAGAGTGGCTGCTTACCTTGAGGCCAATGTGGGTCTGCTCCTAATCATATTCGTGACATCAAGGAGGATGCACAGCAATATAAAATGCTTCTTGGGTTCTATGAAACTGTTGACTAGTCATGACATTTCCCCCCATTGTTAATGAAAGTATCTTGGCATCTTAAAGCACCAGCCTCATCTTTTGGGCATGGGGAGTCTCCCTTTTCCCATGTGATGGTCCATTATTAAGATAAAAAAGGGATTCACGTAATTGGACACCAGACAATCCAATGATGGCTTTATTTTTGTTATTTACTTAATAACAAATTTCTTGTGTGGATGTCTAGCCTCATATCTGCAATTTTGGTTGCAATTGGCATTTGCTAATATTTTATGTCAGGTATTCTGATGTGATATAATTTTCTCCATTTACCAGTGCAATACGGCAACAATTGATCAATACTGAAGACATACGTCGCATGCGAAAGAAGGTGCCTTGCACACGTCCTGAAATTTGGAGGATCCAGAAAAGTTCACTAGAAGATGACATCTTCTGTGAATCCATATTCACTGGTTAGTACATGTGTTAACTTAAATTTTCTTCTCATGTTGAACATTTGCTTTATATTTCTTTATTAATATCATCACCAGTGAGTTCTCTTTCAATGTTATGATTTTATGATGTTTGTTCATGTTTAATGTTAAAAGTCCCTCTGTTGGCAGGAATACATTCTTCTTTTGGTAACTTTTATTTCCTATCTGCAGGCATATCCGAAGAATTGAATAGTTTACTCACTCGAAGATATGATCTGGCCCAGAATGTACATTCTCAAATTAATGGCAAAAATTCTAGTGGTGAAGCAGCAAAAGATTTGGAACTTCTGAAAAGCTCAGTTTTAGTCATGGAAAATGATGACAAGGATATGGCTGAACAGAGCACAGTTGTACCGAGGAGAATTGATGGTGAAATGCAGGGACCATCAGGCATATCAGAATTGACTGGGGCAGAAACTACTGATGCTCTAGAGCGATTAGAGACCCTACATGACCTACATCATGTGGATCCACCTGGCAATACAATTTCAAGAGGAGAGGTGGATGCAGATATATGCACTAATCCAGGGCAGAACTCACTGAATAACTCTCATGAACTTGCTGAGGTCAATAATAACAATGTACATAGGGCTGCTGACAATGAAACTTCACTTCAAGGGGAAGATCTCTCCAATGCTAAGGAGGTATCCATAACTGTGGAAGACATGGGTGTGGATATAGTAAATGTAGCTAATTTAGATTGCCCTCATGATAGTTCGGGTAACATAGGCAAGGATGAGAATGGTGGGGCAGAGGATTCCATGCTAGACAGATTTATAATTGAAGTTGGGGCAGATTTCCCAGCTGATTCGTCAACTGTTATTGAATGTGCAAATTCTTCTGCGCTTGATATGGGTTTACTTGATGGTGGTCCAATTAGATGTGAGTATCAGGCCATGAAAGAATCTGAAAGGGATAGAGTTACTGCAGGGCGTGAAACAGTTGTGGATGAGGAAAGGCCTGATTCCGAGTTTCCTTGCGGAGAAAGGCCTCATAGTACTGAAAGTGAACGTGTTCCCTCTGCAGTTGGTGAAAATTCCTGCATGAACGTAGAAGGTGGCCTGGATGTGGAAAGCACTCCTATGGAACTTGCTGCCACAAGAGAACCTAGTGTAAGACACAATCTAGTCTGTCCTTTCATGGAAATCTCTTTTTCACATGACCGGATGGATACGTTTGAATTATAAGCATATCTATAAACTGGAGTTAAGCTTACTTCGTACTTATGCTCGTTAATTATGCACATAGTTTAGAGTATATTATGCATGGTATAGTTCTCATAACAGTGCAATTTCTGCAGCATGTTGCTCTTTTTTCCCCCTTGTTTGCCATTAAATCATAAATATTTCATTCAAAAATATGTTTTGGCACCATCCTGACTTTTTTTCCTTTGTGTTTTTCTTTTTATTTCTGTAACAGGACTTTTGCAGTGTTATTGATGACATCGATACAGGTAACCTCTTTTCTAGGATTGAGTTTTGCAATTCGACTATCTGTCTTATCATGCAGTATAAGAGTGAATAGTTTTACTTGTCTCTGATGCCGTACCATACAAATGATACCCTGGGTGCTTTTGGAGATAGCCTGATTACATTTGATCTGTATGTAGTTTGCGTACGTATAATTGTACTATATGATGAGGCAAAACACCTTGTATGATGATACCAAATATCTTTTTTCTTTATTTATTTTCTTTTTTCCTGTTTTTCTTTCTGAGCAAGGGCCATAGCCTGTCTTCAGCGGGACCACCCATAAACCAATTCCAAATTGTCACTACCATGCCAGATTCGGGGGCAAACCCAACTATTATATGGAAAAGAAGGCTTCATAAACCTTCAGTCAAAATATTTTAGTTGTACAGAAAACTATATGTTTTTTATCTAAAATTTTCGATTTACCCATTGGAAACTGCTCATAACCGAAAATATGAGCTTTTGTTGTAGTGTTTAATATAGCCCTGGCAACTGCTTAAGCATTCCCGAAAGAGTATGCAAGCTTTTCAAATTCTTGCGTATTGCTGGCAAAGATGCCCCAGAGGCTGCCGAAGCATATATGTGCATCTAGGTGACAAATGGACAGGTTTTCAAAATGTTTTTTATTTGACCGAAATTTGTGCCTTTTCTTTATTGTTGTCCCTTTATACCTTCTTGGCATACAAAGAAGTAGATCTTTGATCTTACTGGCAGTGAATATCGCAATTTTTTTATTTATTTTATTGTTGTTGTGTTGTTGTTTCCATGGAGAACTCACCTATATTTATAGTTCTATGACTCTCCCTCGTCTTTGTTAACATTTATTTAGATGTAGGCTTCCCTTTTGTTGTGTTCAGTAGTATCTTGCTGCTGCAGAGTAGTATTTACCGTTGCTTATGAGAATATCAAATTGTATGTATTTGTTTACTTTACTCTAAATCAGTATAGCACATTTTAATTTTTAAATTACTTTTGCCTTTCCACTCACTGCACCAAGATGAAAATTTCCAAGCAATTAAACGAAAGCAGGTAAAGGGCACACATCAAATTGTCTGTAGAAGTCTTAACTTGCCAATGGCCGGCCACATCAAATTCTCAATCTCCAGTGTAAAAATGGGAGAAGCATACGAGATCATAGATTGAATCAAAAAGGGAAGTGCTCAGAATAACTTTTCACTGGGATACCGATGCACTGAGATACCGATGCGGGGGACGGTGAAGGCGATCGAGGAGGAGGGAGTGGCGGAGGGACTCGTCGGTGGCGGAGGCGGGGGCGGCGGCGGTTGTGGTGTAGAGATAGCGGGGACGGTGAAGGTGGAATCTTTTTGGGGGTTTGGTGAGGGAGAAGAGGGAGAAAGGGCGGGAGAAGAGGGAGGAGGAGGAGAAAGAGCAGGAGAAGAGGAAGAGATGAGGGTATTTTGGAAATATTAGTGTGCTCACTAGAAAAAACCCTTTCTTTTTAAAAGAGAAGGTGTGCTCACTAGGAAAAGTGGGCTCACTAGGAAAAAAGTTGTGCCCATCTAGAAACTCCCAAAAAAGGCAGTCTCCTTCAACTGGAAAGGAGAACAGAATAGTTAACATAACAGAGATGTGCTTTTTAGATCATGCAGTCTGTAAATCGTGGAGGGTTACTTGGCTAGAGATAGTGATGTGTTGGCTCATGTGCCGGTTGTGAACCGCCTTGGCTATTTTCTGATTCTAGCATGCAAAAGTTTATGGAAAGTGCAATATCAGTGCTTTTCTTGATTTCTATATATATATATATATATATATATATATATATATATATATATATATATATATATATATATATGAGCTCATATGCATTTATAAGGGAAGTCTAGAGCCTTTTCTTGACCTTGCTTTCTTTTGTTTGTTCTACGCTAGATTTTCTAAATGTAGACGATGAAGTTGAGTATGATGATGAAGCAAACGATGATGTGCCAAATACCGAGGAGGCGCAATCACTGGAGAACAGTGGATGGTCTTCCCGCACTAGGTGAACTCCTTTTACCTTCTTGCATTATTCTTTATATTTATACAATACACAGTTTTATCTCAAAAGAGAAAACTCAGCATATTTATGTACACATGTATATTAATGCGTGTAAAAATACTCTGCGGGTGCACCTCTCTACATTCCAACCAAGTGCTTTTATTGCTTTTGGTAAATCATTGTGTTTGGAGAACATGAAATCCTTGTGAATCTTTGTAGGGGTGTTGCAAGGTACCTGAAAAGTATGTTTGCTAAAGAATCTGTACGTGGGAGAAAGTCTGTTGCAATTGATCAGCTTTTAGCTGGTAAAACTCGCAAAGAAGCATCCAGAATGTTCTTCGAGACTTTGGTATGTGAATCTTCTCAGGCCATCTTCAATTTTTAGTAAAAAAACTTCCCCAAATTTAACACTAAGAATTATGCAGTCCTAATATTTAATACTTTAGATTATGGTTCCTTAATTATTGCTGTGTGCTCAGCAAAGTGAGGAATCTAATTCTATACAATCAGATTAAATATGGGATGAGGCATTTGGATCATTATTATGTTTTGTTCACTTGCAAACTGATGCCTCAATTTTCTGGGTGATATTAGGTTCACTATTTAATATGTAATCTACTATGAATGGTTTTCATGAGACTATTGCGTCATAAGTTGGAAACTGATGCAGAAACTTTGTTGATCGATTTTTGCACTACAGACATTGTACCCAGATAAAAATTTCTTGATTTCACCTCAACATTCTGCATTCATCAAGGATTTATTTGCTGATGTTTGTTGGCTTGCTTACTCCTATTCAGTGTAGTTGTTTGCTGTATTTCGTCAGACAAGTTGGAAGAACATGATATTGTGATCATATTTTCTAGCGATTTTTTGGTTTATAACTCGTATAGAGTGCTAGTTTATTGGTTACCTAACTCAGCATAAGGTTCTCCTCTGCCATCTGCATTATTCTCATTACCATTGCCATAAGGTCTCATTAGTTATATCATGACATCTTTGCAACCACAAAAATGCTTGAAATTTGATTATGTATCCCCCCCCCCCCCCCCCACCCCAAAAAAAAAAAAAAAGAACAATACTCTGTAGTACAGATTTCTGATCCTTAAAATTGAATATCTGATT
>JAYEPQ010000004.1:53574426-53781926 GCA_036321105.1 Dracaena cambodiana | reverse complement strand
GGGTAGGGTTAACCGGCACTGGGAACTGGCGTGCTGAGCTCGCAATGCTTCTCTCGTTGATCTTTCCTACCTCCTTGCAAACCTGATCAAGAATCGACAAGAAATCTCTAACCACCATGAAAATCCTAAAAGGGTGCGCTTCCTCCTTCGCCGAGTTCCCATGGAAGTACTCGGTTATTTCCTTGACCAAAGACAATGCAACACTCTCTTGAGCTTGAACTTTGATGATCTGATCCTCTGCCTTCTTCGAAAAGGCACTCACGGCTTCTTGGAATTGTTTGCTGCTGCTATTACTTGTGTTTGATGCTTCGCTCAATCTCAAGACATCTCCAATCTTTCCAATTCCACTTGCTAGTTTCGAGACATAGCTGCTGAGGACATCGGAGTCCATGGCAGCTGCCTTCTTCACATTGGCAAGCTCACCACCAAGGCCAGCGACAACCTGGAGTCCACGCTTCTTGCATTCAAGGTCATTTTGGAGGGCGTTGGCCTGGGTTTTAGCAGAAGACAGGCGGGAGCCCTCTGCCCGGATAATTTCTTGAACAACAAAGTGGAGGAGGGTGGTCTTGCCGTCAGTGCCCTTGACATCGACCAGCTTGAGGAGCGTGTCAAGCTTGAAGGCATGAGCATCTCCACGATTGGTTCCAACGTTCATACGGTTTCCAGTCTTGAGAACGGCCTCTAGAAGCTTAAGGAACAATCGGCTATTTCTCAACTCCTCACAGGCTGCCTGAAAATTACAGCAGACTTGTTTATATTAATATAAGCCGCCATAATCCAATCATTTCCTGCCTATGATACCATAGAAATTTATATAAAATTTACAGCATTGTTAATATAGTAAATTGAAACACAACAGTCGAGCCTTTTCCTTGCCAAGAGAAATGACAGTTGCCACAAGAACCCAAGATAAGGTCTAGACATTGACCATATTCAGTGAACAGAGACGTCCGATCTAACTATACATTTATGACAGTCCTGTTTTGCATGCATGAAATAAGTAATGGAGTACACAAACAGTTGAGTAAATTATGTTGTTGTAGCAGAGAGACGTGCAGTCGCTCATAAATCAAATGATGACTGCAGATGCACACCTACTCAAGTAATTGAGATCTAACAAGATATCCAGTGAAATTCATAAAGAGTGAGACAAATTATTCAAGCTTTTACCACTAGGAAATAGAATTTACCATGACTTTACTAGATGCCTTCAGAATCCCATTTGCTTGAAAACTTGCTTCATACAATACATTCATAGGATAGAAAGTTCTGTAAATATTTCATAAAAGTTTCCAGAATTGGTAGCTTACACGATTTTGGTGAAGTTCGGGAAATGATGAGAATGATGACATGTTGGAACACTATAGAGCAGCCTACGGTTGGGAAATTGACATCCCAACAAGCGGTAATACAGTTCGGGTGATATATACGTGAGTCTGTGTAAGGTCCACGTCTATTATCCAAGCATTTACATCTTGACTCTATGGGTAAACCTGAGCCGATGAAGTAATAACTGTTCGGAGAAATGAATCGGGCATACTAATTGACCTACTAATTTATAACTGGCCCTGGAGCATGATTGTGTCTAGACTTACTGCAGCCTTGGTAAATGCTCCCATTATTTACTTGAGTTATCTCATCTTTTGGCAAATTTGAACTAAAAAATTGCCTTCTCTGTATCCTGAGTTTTAGTATAGTTATTGTGAAAAATCTATTAATCCCGATCATAAGCTGAACATCTGAAGCTTATAGTCCCTATTTTGTTTCAGCAACTGACAGACGTGTTATGTTTAACTATCAGTTAGAAGTTTGTAATAGTTAAAGATAAAGAGCAACAGAGAAATTTTTTTACCTCAAGAGTTTCAAAAGAATTCTTCAAGTAACTGACTTCTGAATCAAAATTGGCAATGTAAAGCATAGCCTCCACTCTCAAAAATGCAAATGGAATATCAAGCACAGCCTTGAGAAACTTCTCTGCTGGACCAAGCTTGGATGGCGAGTCATCACTGTGTTCTTTCAATTTACGCTCCTCCTCTTTGGTAGGAGCCATCTTTAACAATGTCTCCAATAGTTCAGTTCCCAAGCTCTCTGCGTTACCTGCTTCGAAAAAAGGCTCATTTGTAAATATATTTTAAAAAAGTATGTAAACATTATAGAAAATGGAAGTGTTCCGAGATATCAGTTTGCGGGTCTATTATTATTTGGGCAAGAACATTCATCATTCATTAATCAAAGCATCAAAAAGGGAAAAAAAAAAAAAAAAACACAAGATTACTAGCAATCAACAAAGCTTCTTCAAATACGAGAGATCTCTATAGAAAATATATAAACTCTGAATCAAATAAAGTTATATTCTTCAATTTACATCCACTATCTGCTACATGCATGAAAGATGTACAATTCTGCAAAGGTAAAATGATGTAATGAAGCACTGCATGTTTTGGTTTAACTTAACACCGTGAATAATTTTTTTTCGTAGCCAGAGGAAAAAGTGGTCAGTTTACTCTTTTTCCACCATTATTAGTTGTGTCTATGACTCTAATTAGAAAAAAATAGATTGTATAAATGAATGTACTGACAGTAACATGGAGGAGAAAAAAAAACCCATCTAAATGAATGTATGGAAGTTTCTAAATATGGAAGCGAACCAGTACATCTTATTTGAAGGTAACCCTGTCAAAGCATTTTAGAATACAGAATTCCTCCAATGACCAGGTGCTTGTCAACCATAGACAAAAATTAATGTTGTAAACTACGTTGAGATGCATGTACTCTATGGCTTCTGAGATGTTCTTTCGATGAATACTTAGCTGAGTTGAATCATGTCGTCATGTATCCTCAACCTTGCTGCCACACATTTTCTTTGTTTCCCTCATTCAACTTCAGTACAAATATACAGAAAGAACTGAGTGAACTTGTAGTGCAGTGCATCCATAAGCGATAAGATTCATGTTTGTAGCAGAAGTGATAAGGTTCATATGGTCTTCTGACCAAATAACCTAATAGAGTTATAAGTCAAAACTGACTGAGAAAATGATGTATGAATACTTGTACACTGTTTTTGAACAAATTAAAACAGGACATACTGGAATTCATATAAAAACTAACTAAATAACATCAAAATATGTTGATAGAAAACATCATGGCCATGTTGAACTTTGAAGTTGGTACTCCTAGGTTTGAGAATCAACTGAGGAATTAGAAGACACGGTCATGTTTACCCCCAAAACGAATCCCACACTTTGGGAGTTATCAAGCTTCGGGTTGATGGTAACTCATTCGTGCATGAAAATTGCCTAATAATGGTATAATGTGGACAGAAAATTAGAAAAATGCTTTTCAATCTTCTTAATGATGAACTAAAGGTATTTGGAATGTGAATAGACCATGATTAGTCTACTACAAAGAGAATTTGGTGCAGTTCACATAGATAATGAGGCCGATGAAAAGCTCCAAGTACATGTAGAAAATAGGTCCAAGCATAGTTCTAGTGTCTTGTACAGCGGACGAACGTATCATTACAGAGAAAATAGCATCAAGCATCCATATCAAACCAGACACGTACAGTAAAGATTAAAGAAGGTGCATTTTTTAAAACTCGGTGCATGGTAAGGCAATGTCCCGGTAGGTTAGTTCCGGTTCCAAATTCTGATACGAAGACATTTTGGATAACTCCACAAGAATACAACTCTAGATGAAAGGACCCATTGCTTAGTTAGACATACAACAAAATAGGGAGATATGATAAGGGATACCATACAATTTTATCTGTATCTATGGTTATATAGAAGACATTTATTAGGGGAAATCCCTAATAAAAGCATTCGGAAGAGAAGAAAGTGAGCAAGCAAATCAATGATTTCTTGCAAAATAACATAGAAATAGGCATGTGCAAGTAGTCCTTGTATTGAACACAGATTATTCATGATTTTGTTTCCTTCTATTACAGAAAATTGCAACAATAAACCCTAAGATTTTTTGCTCGAATTTCCAAGAGAATTTTAATATTGTTAGAATCAATCCATGTCATAAACGTCGCATACCAAGCATCAGATTGACATCATCTTATCAATCTCAAAGCTTATATACTTATACTATACTAACTAAACACCAAGTCGTCCATAAAAGATATCAAAAATTCAGAGTTCTCACCTTCTAAAAGGGCTTCACACACTTCCTCCTTGGTCACATTCAATGCCCTCAACAGAATGGCAATGTTCTGCGACTTCTTCGGATCAAGCACCCTGTTCTCTGTCCTTGGGGATGGAAGCACCGGGTGCGGCTTCTTGGCCTCCTTCTGTGCTGCATTCGCCATGTTACAGCCAAACAATGTCTCGATCATCTCCTCATTCACCCTGTTCCAACAATCAAAGCAAAAGAAAACATTCACTTCTTCCTAACCAAAATCGGTCCAAAGCAAAACAAACCAAGTTTCACTGGAGAGAATGCCTACTGGAATGAGCTCGACTTCAGCTGATCCCACACCATTACTCGGTCCGAGCTCGCCCGAACCTTATCCCAGTGCAAAGGCTTCAGCTTTGGCCTAGGCATCGTCTCCTCGTTTTTCTCCATCGAATCCAAAATCTCCATGGAATCCGAATTCTCCACGAATTCTACAGCTGGCCTCTTCAATGCGACAGATTTCGGTGTAGCAACCGCCGGAGGTTTTCGGACCCGGCTCTCCCAATATCCAACTGGCGGCGGTGGGGGCGGAGGGGGAGGCACCGCTGGCGTCGGTGCTGACGGTTGGTTTCTCGAACTCTGCTCTAAAAGCTCAAACTTTCTCAGATTTCCATCAGATTCTTTGAACTTCGCAGGAGATCTCACAGAAACCCTAGAGCACTTCTCGACCGGCGACGATGGCGGAGACGGCGAAGGAGGCTTCCGCTTAGGCGGAGATGGCGTCAGCGGCCGCATCGACCGCGGAGGAGGCGGCGGAGGCGGAGGCGGAGGGGTTCCAGATCTCGAATCCTTAGACTTCACCGGGCTGGATCCGATAGGCGACGAAGATCCATCGGAGTTCGAATCCGGGTACGAAGGGGTGCTTAAATCGGAGCTCCGGGACCCGCATTTCCCATCCACCGCAGTCTCAACAGCCTCGAAGTTCTTTCTCGAGCTCGATCTCGATCTGCTCTCCGATCCCCTCGGAGAGTAGAACTCCTCATCGGAGTCGGTCGCGCCTGCAGTGGCATTCCCGTAATTATTCCTCACACTCCGGGCCAGCGGCGGAAGCGGCCTAAGCTCAGGCGAGCCAGGCTTCACCGGCACAACATCGGAATCTTTGCCATTGCCTGCTGCACTAGCAGGTGGAGGAGCTTGATTTCCGCTAGAAGTTCTCGAATTCACGAGAGTGCCGACGTAGAGGAACTCCGAGCTGGGAGGCCCAGCTGACGTCGCGGGGGGAGGAGGGGGAGGGGGAGAGGGAACGGTAAGCGGTGCGGAGGGGAGCTTGTTGGGTTCGGGTATGGGCGGGTCGTGGCGGCGGCGGCGGCGGCGGTGGAGGAGGAAGGCGGCGGAGAGAGCCAGGAGGGAGACGGCGATGAGAGAGAAGAGGATGGCGGGGAGGAGCCTGGAGTGAGTGGGGTGGTGAGGAGGGGAGGAGTGGGGGTAGATTAGGGAGGAGATGTTGGCGGGGATGGTGGGGACGGAGGTGGCGGCGCCGCCGGAAGGGGAAGAGGAAGGGGGAGGAGGAGGCGAGGGGTAGTTTGGGAAGAAGGGCTGCTGGGGGTCGGTGGTGAAGGGGTATTTTGGGAAGGAGGGTGGGGGGGAGGTGGGGGGAGGGGAGGGCAAGGGGAAGAAGGGCTGGTGGAGGGTCCTCCTGTTCTGTATTGCCTGCATTGTTCGGTTTCTAGAGAGAGAAGAGTTTATTTGGAGTTATGGTGTGGAGTTATGGTGGTGCTCTGTTTGGCGTTTGCAGTGTGAAGAGGGGGAGGAGGAGGAGGAGGAGGAAAGGGCTTGTTGGTGATGTTTTTGTTTTTTTTTTGTTTATGTTTAAGTGAAAGACTTTGTATTAGTTTTATGTTTGTTTACCATTGGAGGTTGGAGAGTAGTGAGTGGGGAGTGGGAGTTTTTTGGTGTTTTTTTTGGAGAAAAAGGGAGAAGCAGAGATGGTGAGAGTGAGAGATGGAAGATTAGAGGCAATTTCTAAAGGAGCACACCACTTGTCCCAGCGAGGACACCTTCTTGGTGAGCACATCTTATTTTTGAAAAGAGAGTTTTCTCCTGGGAATACACCAAAAATTTCCAAAAATCAGTCCTTTCTCCTTCCTTGTGACCAACGACCCTCTCCATTCTTCCATCTCTTGACGCACAATCCTCTTCCTCTTTCTACGCTCATTTTTTTTTTCCTGCAAAATCCATTGCATTCTTTTCATGGCCTCTGTCTTATTCGATCCAGTCCGCTCTCAAGCAGTCCACAGCCGCGCGTCATATCTTTTACCCTTGCAACTATCCTCTCCGCAATCGAAACAGAAAATAATATTCTTCGAATTTAACTATGAATGTGAAATAATATTGTCCGGGATCAAATCCGGACTGAAAATAATACGGTTTAGAATTCAACTCAGAATAGGAATATATATATATATATATATATATATATATATATATATATATATATATATGAGGAGGCGAGCGGTAAAGAGAGTTCCTTCGTTGCTGCTTAGCTAGTCCAATAAAATTATTACACGTGACGCCACTCAAAGGGTAGTTAAGAGAGTTCTTTTATTTGTTATTTTAAGTGGCACCACATGTAATAATTTATTGGGTCATCTAAGTGGCGGTAAAGAAACTCCATTTACTGTCAGTGAATTTTCCGTTTTCTATATATATATATATATATATATATATATATATATATATATATATATATATATATATATATATATATATATATTAAGGATGTAGGTTGGAAATAAGATAATATGATTCGAATTTTTTTAGTGAAGTGTGCTCATTAAAACCGGTTCTGTGCGCCTTTAGAGATTCCCAAGATAAGAAGGTGTTTTAACTTTTTTGTCTTCTCTTTTTTTTATATTCATTTTTTTTTTTTTTTTTTTTTTTTTTTTGAGGTGGATGAAATACAGGGGCCGATTTGATGCTGGAAGTAAGAAAGGTAGGAAAGGGCGGAAGCATTGGCTGGGTCTGAGCTGGAAAGCAAGAGCAAAGGGTGGGGGTGTGAAAAGTGGTATTGGCTTCTTCTTTCATGGGGTGTGTGAATAACAGGTGGGGATAAGAGAGAGAGAGAGAGAGAGAGAGATGGGGGGAGGGGGAGGGGGAAACAAGGGAAGCGGAAAAGAAAGTACGTTTTACAGCAAATAATGCTGTAATTGCTTTTTTTTTTTTTTTAATAATAATGGATATCCTTGCACATGCAGAGTTTGAACTCTAAACTCTAATGCATTTTAAAGATTTTATTATTATTATTATTAGTAGTACTATTATTATTATTATTTCACTAAATAATTGGTAAGAATAGCTACATAAAAAGACTTAAATTTTTGCTCAGTATTTACGCTTTTGGTTGTACTACTCTCCATGTATGCTTATGTAAAACTTTTTTTTTCTTTTAATTTATAGCAACTAAAATACTTATGGATTATGTTGTAAATGTTACACTAGACTCGAGATAACAATACATGATTTTTAGCAATAAAATACTGTTTAGTAGAAGTTCTTACTATTCCTTTTTTATCATAATATAATTCAAGAAGCCAAAATCCAAGTTGCTTGCTTTTTTATAATAGTTTGTGTGCAAAAAGGATAGAAGAGTTACTAGTTTAGATAACTTTATACAATTCAAATTAATTTCTTCTACTAATCAATTTATATTTTTGATACTTTAACATTCAAGGCGAAGGAGCATACACTCTAAAACTTTGAGTGTGTACCTTTGTATAATTAAAAAATCCATGCGGTTATATAAATTGCATATTGTTCAATACCAAAACTCATAAGCTATAATAAAAAAATGAATTTATCCTTTTACAACTACTAATTATAATTGTGTTCCATGTGAAACTTACAGCATCTTATATAAATTGCACATCAAACAAATATTTTTAGTTAGACTTTGGCTGGAACACAAGAGGAAGAAAGAGACAAGGATATATTGGAAATGTTAAAATATAAAATAATTTCTCTCAACTCTTACTATAATTTCGGAGTTTTGATGCAGTAGAAAAGACTTCAACATGGTATACCAAAATGGGTTTTCAATCTGCAACCCTTGCTACAATTTCGAAGTTTTGATACAGTAGAAATGACTTTCAACGGAAAGAAAGCAAAATTGAAGATTAACGAGCTGTGACGTTCTTCCTTTTTTGCTAATAAGATGAATTCAAAATTTTTAAATGGGTAGACCTCAAATAAA
Organism: Dracaena cambodiana; assembly: GCA_036321105.1. Lineage (NCBI taxonomy): Eukaryota > Viridiplantae > Streptophyta > Magnoliopsida > Asparagales > Asparagaceae > Dracaena > Dracaena cambodiana. Next base: position 53,773,555 of record JAYEPQ010000004.1, on the reverse strand, counting down.
AGGGGTGATCACTTTTCTCTATGCTACTTATTACCGACAGATTCGAGAAGAGATATTAATAAATCGATTTATGCCTGCCTGGATCTGAGGCTGACGTCATGAGAGGACCAATGCTGCAGGAACAGCAATTTTTTTTTGATAAACACACTCCCCTTCTTTCCTAACCTAATCGCGCTCTCCTTTGCTATATTGAGAGAAGCATCGGCGAGAATGGTGCATAAGTTGAGAAATTGTGGTGAAAATATTGAAATGTGAATGGGGTACAGAAAGGGGAGCAGCAATCGGTGAATGATATTAGGGGTATTTACTGGTTTGTCCCTCACATCCTTATATATTATGATTTAGTCCCCAAATCTTCGTATTTAAGATTTAGTCCCCAAATCTCCTATTAGTCCCTTTTTCCAAATTCCCCAAATTTTTGACCTGATATTACCATTTTACCCTACTTATTCATTCTTTCTCTTCCTCCTCTCTTCTCCTCCTCTCTTCCTCATCTCTTCTCTTCTCCTTCTCTTTTCATTCTCTCTTCCTCCTCTTTTCTTCATTGAGAGAAGAGAGAAGGAAGAGAGAATGAGAAGAGAAGAGGAATAATAAAGAAAAGGAGAAAAGAGGAAGAAGAGAGGATGAGAAGAGAGGAGGAAGGAAAAGAATGAATAAGGAGAGGTAAAATGGTAATATCAAGTCAAAAATTTGTAGGATTTGGGGAAGGGACTAAATTGTAGTAAATTAAGAGATTTGGGGGACTAAATCCTAAATATGAGGACTAAATCATAATATAAAGATTTGAGGGGCAAAGCGATAAATACCCCATAATATTAATAATATAGAAACAGACATTGAAACGAAGAGGAGAGAGAGGCTCACGGGCCACGGGCCACGGGCCACGGCGTCGGACCCATTTCTCCTTTCAATGTATCTCAGTTGGTAAAACAAAATTATTAAGCATTTGGTTAAAAAAAAAATTTATTTATTATTTTAAGTAATACTATATATAATAATTTTATTAGACTATCTAAACAACAAAACAATATATATATATATATATATATATATATATATATATAAGGAAACGGAAAATACATCGGCGGTGAAGGGAGTTCCTTCACCGTCGCTTAGGTGGCCCAATAAAATTATAATTTTGGGCGTTATTCAAGATAACAAATAAATGAATTCTCTTAAATGACACCACGTGTAGTAATTTTATTGGGCCACCTAAGCGGCGGTGTATTTTCCGTTTTCTCTCTCTCTCTCTCTATATATATATATATATATATATATTTAAAATAGTGATAACGGTAACGTAACGTTTTGTCTCTGTTAGGTTATGTCGCATATAACATAATGCGTAACACATAACGTAGATTGCACAATTTCCTATTTGTTTAATGAAAATAAATATAAACTATATAAAATAATTTTAATAAATTAAAATATAAATATAAAATATCTAAAAAAATATAAAACTATTTTATAATCATAATCTATTATAATTTTAAATTTTATAAAAATTTTCATATTTATTTTCATAAATTATATTAAGTCTGCAACCGTAATTCCAGTCATCATTTAAACAAGACAAAAAATATTCTAATTTTTCATTTTAGTTCTAATTATTATCATTGTTGTAATTTATATTTAGTAATATTCAATTTATCTTATTTGTAATTGTTAATTTCAATTCAGTTAAAAATTCAATACAATCAATAAGGAAGATATTTCAGCAATCGGAGAGGAATTACAAGCGAACAAGAAAATAATCGCAAATTAACAAAATAGAAATTCCACAAACAATCAAACAAGCCAACAACTAATCAAGTAATAAAATGACAGCAATTCGCTAATAATCAAAATAATAATTAACAACAATATAGAAATTACTAAAAAATAACTGTAAATAACGTAACATAACGTAATTTAACGTAAGATTATGTAATATAACGTAAAATAACAAAAAAAACGTATTGTTATGGTATATTAAGTTATTTCTAATTATTACGTAGCGTCGAGGTTCCGTAGGTTACATAACGCAATATAACGGGTTTCATAACGTATTATTTTCAACACGCGCGCGCGCACACACACACATATATATGAGAAAATGGAAAATTCACCGGCTGTGAAGAGAGTTCTTTCACCGATACTTAGGTGGTCTAATAAATTATTATACATTGCGCTACTCAAGGTAACAAATAAAAAAACTTCCTTAACCATGTGTAATAATTTTATTAGGCCCATCGAATTTCCCATTTACTCACATATATATATATATATATATATATATATATATATATATATATATATATATATATTTTGAGAAAAATAGAAAAGACATGACAACTCACGCAAATTATCTGAGCTGCAGTTCATTTTCACTATTTCAAATAATCTTTTTTAAAAAAATTCTTTTGGATTATGATCTCGACCACCTAGGGTTCACTCATACCCAATTTCTTGGGTTTTAATTTTAATTTGATTCTTCATCAAGTTAACACAAAATTAACGGTTTTCAATGAATAAAATATTTTGTATGCACTTGATTAACAGGTAAATGAAATCAAAAATTTATTAAATTTAATCTGAATGAAGTTAAGAAGGTAGAGATAGTAATTGTAAAAAAAAAATGAAGAAAAATCATTGAATCATTATAGTTTTGCCGTTAGCTCACGTAACTTTTTCTGAACTGGCGACTCACCTTCAGTAATCCCATATATATTAGCCAAAAATTAGGGATGAGAATGGACATGTTCACCGGCCAATTTTTGGCCTACCCTATTCAAGAAAATTTTATTTTTTCTAATTCAAGTATTTGAACATGATAGGCCGAATATTTGGCCATTAAACCTGTTCATTCTCATCTGTATTTTGGTGGAACATCCACTATTATAATTAGTAATGGATTTCATTTGGTAAATGAATACACAATTTTAATGTATTATAAGACAAATTTTTATTTTTAAAAATTTTCTTGTCTTATGATTCAAATACTTAAAGGTGTTTACATACCAATTTTTTTTAAATTGTGAACTCATCCGTTTTGCACAATTAGACGCGGAGAAAGAAATTCTTAAGCCGCTTTTTTTTTTTTTTTTAAATTTTAAAAACACTTTAGATATGCTAATATCTAAAATATTTTAGATAAAATAGATCAACTATAGCAAAATGGAACTTCTATATAAATAATATAGCATTGATTTTGAATGGAAAAAAAAAAAAAAAAATTAGAGATCAATTCCTATTGAAAGGACCAAGGGGCCAACTCTATTAAGTCTATATCTCAGAAAAAGAAAATTCTATATATCAAGAAAAAAGATTTTGTCCCAAACTATCAACTAATAATTTACAAGTACTCTTAAAATCAAATATTCCTGAGTCCCATCACCCCTTTTTAACCGAATTTTGTCTCTATTCTTTTACTTCCAAGTAAATTCTTTGTTTAGTTTGATTAAAGTACTTAGTATTATCTATTTATTAAAATTTTTATTTTTATTATTTGTTATATTATTTAATAGTTAATTCATAAAAAGGAAAAATATTCAGAACCAAAATGCAAAGCATATAAGACACGCTGCAGCACAAAGTTCTCGAGAATTCACTTATCATTTAAAATAATTAAGAAAAAAGAAACAAATATTAGTCAGTTATTATATAAGGGTGAATTAACATTTCTATACCACCTAATAATTTTCATATTTATCTATTCTTTATAGTTTTATAATTTAGATAGATATTGGTTCAACTACATAAACTCTATGTTTGATAAACAATAAGGAAAAATTTAAGGAAGTCTTCTGTGAGATAATTCTCATTTAGTGTCCTAGAATAGCCTGGATTTGAACCCAAAAAAAAAAAAAAAAAAAAAAAAAAACTCTACTTTCAAATTTTCAATACACACAGAGACATATCTTATAATAGATGGATCAAATTGTGTTAAATCAATATTCGGTGTCATATTAATTCCTATTTTTAATTTAATTTAAAGAAAAACATAGTATATAAAATATTTAGGCATTATTTTCTAAATAACTAATGAGGATAATAATTTAAAATACATGGAAGATGAGTTGGAGGGATATTTTTAAAATTATTTGGTAAGTCAAGAATGCATTATATAATTTTCTTACATGACAAGCTTAAGACAAAAATAGAACGTCCATATTTGGATTACTAATTAAAACTGGAAGGAAGAAATGTTACTAACATCACAATCTGATTTCATTTCTTCTTCTTTTTCGTTAATTTTCTTTTTTATTTTTTTTTTATTTTAAGGAGGAAAAGAGAAGAAGTGGAACAAAAAGATAATTACATCTCGAATATAATAAGATTAAGATTAGATCAATATTGCTGTTTACCCCCCCCCCCCCCCCCCCCCCCAACCCCCACCCCCCAACACACACGCACACGTCACGAGTATGAAAATGCCCAAGAAAAGGAAGACCAAAAGAACCTAGAACAGTGTCGGCCAAAAGAAACAAAGTAGAACATTGTGTACAAGAGAACAAAAGAAGTTTTCATAAATTAATTAAGGGTTTTTTACATATCTTTCCCTTAATCTTTAAAAATTAGAATTTAGTCTCTCAAATCTTCATATTTATAATTTAGTCCCCAAATCCTTTAAATTATTACAATTTAGTTTCTCAGCTATATTTTTGGCCCGAATTTCCCATTATACCTCTGAGTTACTTCACTTTAATCATCTCTTCCCTCTTCCTCATCTCTTCCTATTATTATTGGGTTCCCCTCTTCATTTTTCTCATCTCTCTCTTTTCTCTCTTCTTATTGGATTCTCCTGAGTTACTTAATTTTACTTTATTTTAGAAATTAATTGGGAGAGAAGAGAAAAGGAGAAGAATGGAGAGGAGAAGCTAATAAGAAGAGGAAGAGAGAAGGAAGAACTAAAGTGAAGTAATTCAGGGGTAGAACGGAAAATTTGGGCCAAAACTATGGCTAGGGATTAAATAGTGGTAAATTAAAGGATTTGGGGACTAAATTATAAATATGAAGATGTGGAGGACTAAATTCTAATTTTTTTAGATGTAAGGGAAAGATATGTAAAAATCCCCTAAATTAATTAATTAATTATAAACACGATGGACTAAATAAATAAGTCAACTGCATATAATCAATTAATTAATCGAGCTACTTACTACTTAACAAAGATCATCAAAGAGGTTAAGTAAGAGTAAATATATTAAACAAAATCATAATTAAAATAAATTAAAGCAGGTAATTTACTGAGCCAACTGCATATAATAAATTAATAAGCCAGCCTTTTTATTTTCTCTCTCCAACGTCTCAATTCTGTTTCCGAGATCTCCGTACAAATTAACGGCATACTTGAGCTGGGCCAAGATACTAAGGCTATGTTTTGGTTCATGTAAAACGAAAGAAAGAAAAAGAAATGGAAAAAAAAAATAATATATAGAGAAATGAAAAAGGAAATAGTGCCCTTATATTCAAAGAGAGATTAAAAAAAGAAAAATAATAAATTCAAAATTAAAACTAGAAAAATTGAAGAAACAAACTTAATTTGTTATAAACTTTTTCCCCTCTTCTAGTATAATTCCATATGGTAGTAACATTGACTAACTCTTTTTTTTTTTTTTTTTTTTTCATTTTAAATAGTATGATCATGTCAACCATCCGACTGGGGTCAAGCATAAATAGCACAAAAGATGAATATTGGTTAGTTGCCCTGTACCTATATAGCATGCTTATATGATGATGATAGATTATACAAAACATTTATATACTATTAAGTAGTTAAATAGGACTATATGTACTATCATCTTCTATTCAACACAACTGAACCCTAATAATGTTTTTTTTTTTTTTTAGCATATTGAACCCTAAACAATGTTAGGTTTTCCATCAAATTAGAGTCACATGATAACAAATCCTCATTAGTTATTATTAGAAATTGTCATTAAATATATATTTCTTAGCAAAAATAAAAAAAAAGCCATAATAGATATATAATAATTATTTGTTTACATGTCAATGTCACTGAAAACTAGTTAAATACAAAAGAGAAAGCAAATTAATCTGTCGATATTAGAGCTTTGGACTCCTAAATATTCTAGATTTAACTCGTTTGGAAGTCGTTTTCGTGGGAGTTGGACATGGGTGATTTAAGCCTTTTACCCGTTTTCCAAATAAAATATTTGAACAGACTAATTTATTTTGTTTTTTAATAACTTAGTAGACTAATTTTTTGCAGCTGTCTTTTTTTTAGCGTTTTAGCTTTCGCTTGCTTAACTGTATAGTTTATAGTTGTATAAATTATTTGCGATATAACATATGCATGGCCAGTAACATTTTACATTGAGAATCTGAAATGGACAACAACAAATGATGTTTTAATTTTAAATATTTAAGAAACGGTAGCCTGCAGTGACATGTCACCTTCAGGGATATCTCAATATGCCCTTCCACCCTCAAGAAAAATGCTTGAGATATACAAGAATAGCGTTTTCAAGCGAATGCTTATTAAGGTTAGCAAGAACCTTAATTTTTTTGGGGGTATTTACATATCTGTCCCTTATATCTTTATAAATTATAATTTAGTCCTCCAAATCTTCATATTTAGATTTAGTCCCCCAAATTCTTTATGTTACTACAATTTAGTCTCTCAGTTTATATTTTGACCCGATTTTTCCGTTTCACTCTTGATTTCCTTCACTTAATTTCCCTTCCCTCTTTTCCCTCTCTTCTTAGTTCTTATTGGATTCCCTCTTGTTCTTCTCTTTTTTCTCTCTATTCATTTATTGGGTTCTCTCTCTATATTGAAACCAAATATTCTATTCTCTAGTAAATGTATTAAACCTTTAAATCTCAATATAAATTCATTTATTGGGTTCTCTCTATTGGATAAATTCATTTTTAGATTTAATACATGTAGTGGAGAATAATACATTTGGTTTCAATATAGAGATGTAGAATCCAACAAATGAATAGAGAGAGAAGAGAAGAAAAATGGGAGAACCCAATAAAACTAAGAAGAGAGGGAGAAGGGAGAAGGGTGAATTAAGTGAAGAAAATCAGAGGTAAAACGGGAAAATCGGGCCAAAATATAAAGCAATAACTTAAAGGGTTTGGGAATTAAATCCTAAAATGAAGATTTGGAGGACTAAATTATAATTTATAAATTTAAGGACAAATATGTAAATACCCCAATTTTTTCTTTCCTTTTTACTGTGGGAAAGATTACCCGCCGACAGATCCCCATGTAATTATTATGACTCCAGCAGTAATAATGTTGTAGTAAGTGCGAGATTAGGGGACAGCGAACACCACCACCGACACCTCCTAAATCACTGTGCAGATTAAACTAAACTAGAAGCAATCCTAGTGTTTGGCTTCACTGCCCTAGTCAGGGTTTGTTATCGATGTATGAGTATGTATACATTCCTTTTTCGTTGCTCGAGGTTAATTGCACGTGCGTTGCACGCGAAAAATGAATGAGCGCGTCGGCACCTCGCATCCTCATCTTTCAAGATCAATAGACAGATCGTCTTCTACAATGGTTCACTGTTTTCGATATTATGGTCAGCCTAATATAATATATATGTACGTATTAAGATGCGTTTGTTTGCATGGAAATAAAATAGAAGTAGCCACTACTTCAACTATTTGTTTGATGGAGAAGTAAATAAGAAGTTACTTCGTACTTGGTGATGTGACGCTTATGTGACATCTAACTTTCAGTTTTTTCTTACTTACACTTTTTACTTTGAAGAACTTTAGAAATTAGAGAATTAAGATACAAAATTACTTTTTTTTTATTTATTTGCCATTATTACCATTCAAGATTATACTTTTACAGGCAAAAACCTAATAAAACAGTATAAATCTAGTTTTATTTAATCAATTTAATAATATTTTTTTATTTCCTAATGCATTTTCTTTTTCCAAATCTTAGTAAACAAACAAAAGAACAATTCTCTTTTTCTACTTTCATTTTGGAAGCTACTTTTTAATTTTTTTCCCACTTCTATTATTTCCAATTAATCAAACACACCCTAAGTGTATTAGGTCGGTTCCCTATATATATATGTGCAACTAATATATGAATGCAGTTGCAGATATCAAATTCTTTTTACCACTGCTTTCAATTTTCAGTCACAAATCATCTCAAAAGTAGCAAACATGTTATACAGACGGATTGGATTTGAATCCTCTTCACTATTTTTAGACAGTTGAAACGTCATTTTTCTAATTTAAACTGCTTATTTAATCTTGACAAATTATAATGGTCCTATATAGAAAAAATTGTAATGTCTCATTTTCCCGAGGGATATGGAAACGAAGTACATTACCGGCGGGCACGCACAATCCAACGTACACAAGGTCAAAATATAATAAAATAGACAAATCATGTATTATAGACCAAGATACACATGTCCATAATAGAATTATAAGAAACTAAAAACTAACTGCTATTTGAAAATAAGAGTAATATATCTACACCAAGTTTAATAGATACAAACCTAAAGCATCCACATATGGTTCGCTGTCCAGAAACAACAAAAATGGATAACAACCAACAAATGAATAAGTATAAAGCGATATCTGATAATAAAATATATCTTGTTGAAATTATAAAGGAAGTCAAGTTTTAGAATCACCCTACTTAAGAAAATATTGATCAACTACTGGTAGCTTTACCTCATACTCTTCTTCACTTGAGTATGTGTGGTAGTTTAGGGGATTAGACCCAGTAAATAACAAAATCGAAATTGTGCTCAAAACAATAAACATGAAATAGTATAAGTATAAATGAGGCTCTATATGATGCATGATATGTAATGGATAATATCTAACATGATACTAATAACAATAATAATATTATAGAAACTAAGTAAAGATAACTCCTAATGATCTACCATACGTATCTTGTATAGTTGAATAAATAATATTGAAAACCCAACAAGAAAATAGTCATGTAATTATATGATATTTATAGTACAAAATATATAACAAAAATATTAGTGCAGATTACATAGTTGTGAGTTGTTTGTTTATAACAAATAAATTGGATAGGGAGAGATCTGTTTCATGGTAGTTGCATAGTCAGGATATGCTAGTTAGTAACAAACAGATATCAAAGAGATATGATTAGTTAAGATATAATTAGTTAAATCCAATACTCCACCTCAAGATGGATCAGGTAAGCGCTTGACCATCTTGGATATAAGAAGTATGAACTGTGGATGATACAGTACCTTGGTGAGGACATCAGCAAGTTGTTTTGTGGAAGGAACAAAAATAGTGCGCAGGAATCCGAAGACGATACGTTCCCATACAAAATGACAATCAATTTCAATGTGTTTAGTATACTCATGGAAGACCGGATTGGTAGAAATGTGAAGAGTTGTTTTGTTGTCACAAAACAATGTGACGGTTTCTTGATGGACTTGAAGGTCTTTGAGGAGGTGAGATAACCATTGAAGTTCATATGAAGCAATTGCCATGGAGCAGTATTCTGTCTCGACTGAGGAGCGAAAAATTATTTGTTGTTTTTTTGTGTGCCAAGAAATAGGATTAGACCCCAGAAAGGAAATATATCCAGTGATTGAACGACGCGTATCCGAACAAGAGACCCAAGCAACATCTGCATATATTATGAGAGGACTTGTGGTAGACATAAAATTGCCTATAGCTGGCAGGATTTGATATAGTACATGACACGAAGAGCTGCATTTCAATGAGCGTCTGTTGGTTTCGACATATATTGACTCAGTAAATTTATCATAAAAATTAAGTCAGGCCTTGTGATAGTAAGATAGAAAAGTCGACCAACCAAACGTCTGTAAGGAGAAGAATTAGGAAGAATTGTTTCACTTGAAGTATGCAGATGGTGAGTGGTTTCAATTGGTGTTGCAGCTGGTTTGGCACCTAGAGGACTAGCATCTTTCAAAATATCAGGAGCATATTTCCGCTGGTTAATAAAAATGCCAGAAGCAGACCGACCAATTTTAAGTCCAAGAAAGTACTTCAATGGGCCAAGCTTTTGATGTGAAAACGACAATGTAAAAGCTTCTTGAGGAGCTGAATACTGAGATAATCATCACCCGTCACTATAATGTCATCAACATATACCCCAAGTTGACTGTCAGAAGTTTAATTACCCCTTAACTTCGTGAATAAAGTCTAGTCGGCACGGGACTGAGAGAAACCAACCGTTCAAAGAGTGGAAGAGAATTTTTCAAACCAATTTTGTGATGCTTGATTTAAACCATACAAAGACTTGTGGAGACGACAAACCATCTTTTTCCTCTGTCTATTAAAATCAGGTGGAAGTTGCATATATACTTCTTCATGTAAGTCACCATAGAGAAAGACATTGTTGACATCTAATTGATGAAGTGACCACTGTCGGATGGCCGCAACATAGAGAAGATAACAGACGGTGACTAATTTTGCCATGGGAGCAAATCTCTCAGTGTAATTCAGGCCCTTAGTTTGAGTATACCCTTTAGCAACTAGGCGAGCCTTGTACCGTACAATGATATCATCATAATGGTATTTAACTTTGTACACCCACTTGCACCCCACTGTTTGCTTTTCTGGTGGCAAGGAAGTAACGAATCAGGTATTATTAGAGGTGAGTGTACGGAGCTCCTCTTGCATGGCTTGACGTCAATGAGGATGCTTGTTGGCTTCTGAAAAACTAGCAGGTTCTGAATGCATGTCTATAACAGATAAGAGAGATAAGTGTGTAAGAGAAAAAATACTGTAAGAAAGATGATTGGATAAATGATACCATATCTAAGACTTTGGAGATGCAATCGAAGCCATGAAACCCGTCACATAGTCTCTCAAGTAAGATGGTGAGCGGGTTTGATGTCGTGGTCGGAACAAAGCCTAGGTGAAAGGAGGTAAATTTATGATAGCAGGAGTCGAAGAAGGTAAAACTTGTGTTCTGGGATTCTCACATTCATTACAGTTATCATGCAAAGATAACGGAAGTACATGATGATTTGCGTGCATATTGGAAGTCAAAAATCGATCTGCTACAGAAAAAAAATCATGAAAAATAACATCCCTACTAGTGAAGATTTGATTGGTTGATATATCAAGTAAGCGATAGGCCTTTTGCTCAATAAAGAAACCAATAAGTACACATCGACGAGCAGGGGAATGGAATTTATCAGAGTTAAGATGTCTGGTTGATGCAAATGGTGTCTTATTGTTGAGAATATGTGCAGGGATACGATTAATAAGATGGGTAGCAATGAGGATGCAATCACCCCAATACTATTTAGATAATCCAGATTGAAAACGAAGGGCTCGTGCAACATCAAGTAGATGACGATGCTTACGTTCAACTACTCTATTTTGTTGGGAAGTAGCTACGCAAGTATGTTCATGTACAATTCCAAGTGTAGAGAGAAAATTAGAAAGAATATTGTTGCAAAATTCGGTACCATCATCTGTGCGTATACTCATGATTTTGAAACCATATTGGGTTTGAATATAAGATGCAAAAGTTGTAAAAATTGGCAAGTTTATGATTTAAATTGCATTAAGAACACCCAAGTACATCGTGAAAAATCATCAACTATAGTTAAAAAAAAAACGTGCATTAGTTCGAGATGGAACTGAATATGGTCCCCATAAATCACAATAAACAAGCTCAAATGGTTTATTTGTAGATGAAACACTTTTGAAAAATGATAGCAAAAAGTTGTAAAAATTGGCAAGTTTATAATTTAAATTGCATTAAGAACACCCAAGTGTATAATTAGAAAAAAAATGTACATTAGTTCAAGATGAAACTGAATATGATCCCCATAAATCACAATGAATAAGCTCAAATAGTTTATTTATAGATGAAACACTATTGGGAAATGATAGCCTAGTTTGCTTTGCTAGAAGATAAATGTTGCAAACTTTAGACAGTTTATTTGAAATAATTGATAACATGGGTGCTAATGCATATTGACGAGCTATAGATGGATGTTCGAGACGTATGCACCATAAATCAAGCAGAGAAAAATGATTTACGAGACAAGCAGTGGGAGAAGGCGAGTCGAAGTAGTAAAGTCTATCTCGCTAATGGCCCCGACCAATCTCCATTATCGTCGAGAGGTCCTGTACAATACAATGAGCGGGGTAAAAAATCACATGACAATTAAGATCTTTAGTGAGGCGACTAGTAGATAGAAGATTAAATGTAGAAGAAGGAATATGATAAACATTTGGTAATGTAATAGATAGTGTGAGTTTGCATGATTCCATGCCATGGTCTTTGCAATTGATCCAATTGGAGTGGTAATGCTAGAGTTCATAGGTGTGTGGGACAATGAATTAATAAGATATAATGAATAGGTTATATGAGAAGACGCACCAAAATGCATAATCTAAGCCTAATTTGGTTGATAACATAAAAGGGCACACATACCAGTAAGGTTGGCTTGAAGTTCAGAAGCTGGCGTGACAATACTGAGAAGGCACAATAATTGCTCATATTGATCCATTGTCAATTGAGGAGGTTACTTAGAGTATGCAGCCGTAGAAGAATTAACAGGAGTACTTAATGCTGAAGGTGTAGTAGAATTGGTACCAGAAATTGACTTGTTATTGTTACAACATGTAATCTTGTAATGTGGTGGATAGCCATGAAGTTTGTAGCAAATTTCCTTTGTATAGCCAATGATGTGACAGTGAGAGCAGCGTTCCTTAGATCGTGACTTTGCATCGGTGGTTCTGCTATTAGAATGGTTGTACGTGGCTGCCATAGCAGAAACTTCAGGAAGAGAAGATGGATGGTTCAACAAGCATTGGGTTTCATCTTGTAAAACCAAGAAATATGCTTTGCCCACCAATGGCAAGGAATCCTTTAGAAGTATTTGGCTGTGTACCTGTGAGTAGGTATCATTGAGGCCCATGAGAAATTTCATTAGTTGTCATTGTTTTAGTTATGGACTAGGCACACTGAAGAAAACTAGATTATATTGAGCCAACTCATCCCAAAATCCTTTGAGCATGTTGAAGTATTTTGCAACAGAATCCGTGTTCTGCTAGAGAGTGGCTGTGGAACGCTCTAGGTTGAAGATATGTGAACCGTTTGAAGGAGAAAAATAGTCATGAAGATCTGCCCAAACAACATTGGCAGAATCGACGTAGAAGACTGAGGTTGCCAGATCTCGATGGATAGAATTGAGCAGCCATGAAAGAACCATGTTGTTGGCTTCGTCGATGGTTCATTATCTCGTCCTCAGCCATGAAAGAACAAGTTTGACTTTGTACATGGTGCCAAACTTGTTCTTGGCAGATAAAACCATAGTCATAGCGCGACGCCATGTAGGATAGTTGTCTCCCATGAGAAAGGCAGAAATAAGAATAGTCTCCGGGTTATCCGAGGAATGGAGGAAGATAGGGTTGGAGGGGTTATTAATAATATTAGTGGTGGTGATGGTGGTGGAAGCCATGAGTGCTCTGATACCAAGCTGAAAAGCAAATATTGAAAACCCAATAAGAAAATAGTCATGTATTCATATGATATTTATAATACAAAATATATAATAAAAATATCAGTACAGATTACATAGTTATGATTTGCTTGTTTATAACAAACAAATTAGATAGGGAGATATTTGTTTCATAGTAGTTGCATAGTTGGGATATACTAGTTAGTAACAAACAGATATCAAAGAGATATGATTAGTTAAAATATGATTAGTTAAATCCAATATGTATACCCAGGAGAGAACAAGAGGAAATCTCATTATGCATTATATACTTCGTAATGTGTCAAAAATTCTAGAGGTGATTCTCACATGCTCAGATGGTGGCCTACTACATGGTTATGCGTATCACATAATTCTAAATGATACATAATTCTCGCTCGATATACAATCTCATTGTGGTACTAAGATCAAATACAAGTTTCGTAGGTTAGTATTTGAAACTAAATAGTGAAATTATTACATGTTTATAGGAGGACACCTGTTCTGAGCTGGGTACAGAAACAATGATTTATATACATATTCTGTTTGAACGTCAGAACTATACCAACAGTAATATAATATATTATATAGTAATTTGCCGTTCCGAATCCGGGACCACACCAACTAGAAGACAATAATCATATCTTCGTGTGTTAATTAATTGGTGGCTAAAATAAGTTTTTAAAAATTGGTGGCTTTACTGTTCTAGTGAGGTTATGTTGATGTATAAATATATACATTCCGTTAGCCGAGGTTGGCGTTGGATGTTAAAATGAATGATCGCGTCGGTGCCTCTCATCCTCCTCTTTCAAGATTGATGGACAGGTAGTCTTCATAAATTATAGCGGTTCACTGTTTTCGACATGATATCAATTTAATATGTACGTATTGAGTGTATTAGGTCTGTTCCTATATATGTCAACTCGTATATACAGAAAGACACAATTTTCCATTTAGTTTAGGAATGAACCGCTACTATATTTACTTGGGTAACGTTACTTTCAAGAGGGAGTTCCATTTTCTTTCTACAAAAAGTCTCATAGTCAATTATCATAAATGTTAACGTTAGTAGTAAGAAGACTTAGTTTATTAACTAGACCATAAGAAAATGGTCTTCTAATAGGGCCTCCACATAACATGGCCCCTCAATATTAGGCTTCATTTAGGGTAAAGGAAGCAAAAAGTACAACTCTAATATTATCGTGACAAGAGATATCAGAGAAATTGATGGAGACACGTACAATGTCTAGAAACAAAAGCTAATATATTCCTTTTTCCTTTTTGATAATAATATACACCTGCTGAGAGAAGTGTACTAGTTGATTATATTATCACTTCAATTGTGGTAAAGAGAGAGTGAAGGATTCTACTCACTCACATGAATGTTGTTGCTCTTTTTTATTTATTTTTTTTATTTTTTATTTTTTTTTTCTAATCTTTAATTTGTTTATGTCGACGCAGCATGCATGTGGTGGCGTACCATAAGGCCAAATCTAGATACTTCATATAGTTAAGGCTTCTTATGCTAACTTGCGCTTTGAGTGTGGAGTTTAAAGATGCCTCTCCAAACTGTTTGTTATTACGTGCTTCTGTTACAAGAAATAAGAAACTATTATAAGCTACTGTCCATGTAGAAAGTTGGATTAATGATAACAGCTCAGATTAGTTTTTTTTCTTCCCTTCTTCTTTTTCTTTTTTTTTTGAGGGGGTAACGGTGACCAGCAACTGCTCTCCGCGATTCTGAGTCCCCCCCTTTTTTTTTTCTTTTTTGAGGGAGGTAGCGGTGATCAGCAACTTAGTTGCTCTCCGCGTTCTCTTAATGAGAAATAGTAGAATTATAAATTAAGAATAAGAGTACAAACCAAAATATGAAGGTTCTAACAAGCTGGATGTTAAGTTGTGCATAAAAGAAAAACTAAAAAAAGTGAGTCTCCTGACACCCTCAAATGCCTTTCATGTCTCCACTGGCACAACTTGGAACCATATGATCTTCCATGTTTCCTTCCATAATGTCCTCGTCCTCGTGTTGGGACTGCAAAACCTCATCGTCGTCAGTGTCCTCGCCGTCCTACAGGAGATCTCGCTCATGCTCCGACAGTATTCCTGTCCAATAATTTATATCAAGATATATCAGATGAAAACATACATCGTTAGAGTGAGATAGTTGTCTAAAAGTTCCGTTGTTTCTCTCTCTTCAAATGTTCTAACATAATGCTATTGTTATGATTCGATAGATATGGGTACCACCCCGTGTAGCCGTGGCATGAACTATCCTACTCCAAAAATCATTGACCTTAGCCATGTTAGTCGAAATGTGCAGGCATGCAATGCATTTCTCCCATGTGAGAGCTATGTAGGCACATGTTAAGAAGAGGTGAGAGATTGACTCCCCGGACGATCTACAAAGGACAGAGTCCTAAGTCTGTCTATCCCCTTTTATGTAGTTATTCCATGTTAGTATAGTGTACATCGCTATTAGCCAAAGGAATCCTCTCACCTTAAGTGGGCACTTGGTCCGCCAAATATCACACACACATGACAGTTTACGTCCCTCGTCTAGAAAGTGTCTATAAGTGGAGCTGACCGTGAACCTCCCATATTTCTCCCACCTAAATTGGATCGCCCTCGTCTCGACTGTCTGGCAGACATTCTTCAATGATTTTCTTTAGCTCCCTAATTTGTGCTCAGTTATAACCCTGTTGTCAGTTCTTAGGAGTAGATTCTATCTGTTTCTATGCCAGTAATCCTTGATTGTTACCATCTTATTGGTAGCCAATTCAAGTAGATCAGGGAATTGTACTCCGAGTGGCAGCACCATCGATGATGTCAGAATGCAGCTGCACCCTTTCTCCCTACTCTGAATGCAATACTGGACCAAAAAGAGTAGGGTTAATTACACTCAGACCCCTTGTAGTATGGTGCATGTAACACTTAGACTCCCTAAAGTTTAAAACTCTTACTTAGACCCTCTAAACTATCTAAATCACCGTGTTTTAATTACATTCAGACCTCCTGGTCCAGGGGGTCTAAGTGAGAGTTTTAAACTTCAGAGAGTTTAAGTGTTACATGTCCCATATTACAGGGGGCCTGAGTGTAATTAACCCAAAAAAGTATAATGGACTTGACCATCTCTTTCCAGAAGGTTGAAGTGTAGCTATTTCTTGACTGTCCCCTCTAGCTCCCTGCTCATGGTCCTCACTTAGCGCATAATACCTTCTATAGCGGTCCTTTAGGGTTAGGCAGCATACCCCACCACTGTTTTGTTATCAATGCGAGGTTAAATGTTTTTAACTCCAAGATTCCCAAACCTCTTTTTTTGGGACAACATACTTGGCCACATGAGACTAAGCAATACTTTGACTCAAATGGCAACGCACCATTCTACATGAACCTGTGACAGACTCAGTCAATCTTTTCTCTCCCCCAACCAAGTAATATAAACATTGACAATAGATATTGGGGGATAGTACTGAGTTAATCAGAATGATTCGACCCCCCAGTGAGAGATATCTGATCTTACATCCCTCAAGTTTTCTCTCGATCCTATCAAGAATAGGAGACCAGTCTCTCTTGAGGAGCCTTCCCCTTCTGACAGGTATTCCTAGATACTTGATTTGAAACAGCCCCAACTTGAACCCAAGGATGCTCTGAATAAACACTGATGAGATGTCTCGAGGGCCTAGAGTGACCATCAAACTATTGTGAAAATTAATCCTCAGCTCCGACCAGGTTTCAAAACAACACAAGATCCATTTCATTACAATGGCATTCTTTAGCTTGCTTTCGGAGAAAATCAGTGTGTCATCTGCATACTGTAAATTTGTGATGATTACGTCTGTGCTTCCTGGCAAACTTTTTATGAGATTTTTGTTGAAGCTTTCTTGATTAATCGGTGAAGGTCATCCGTAACTAATACGAATGACCGGGGGGGGCAAGGGGTCCCCCCATCACAAGTCTCTTCTATACATAATCTCCTTACCAATCTTCCCATTCACTAAGGGTTGCACTTTTGTTGATCTGAGCCAGTTTTCAACCCACGAGTTCCATCCAAAGCCTTTTCTATCGAGGACTTCTAGAAGGCAATCCCAATTCACCATGTCGTAGGCCTTATCGAAGTCCAATCTAAGGAGAAAACCTTTCTTTTTTGTTTTCTTGGATTGGTGTGTTATCTCCTTTCTCCTTTCTTTTTTGTTTTCTTGGATTGGTGTGTTATCTCCTCCATTAAAGACACCCCCTCAAAGATGTTTTTACCTTGTATGAATCCCGATTGGTAGCCATCCACTAACTTGGGCAGAACCACTGCAAGCCTATTAGCAAGTATTTTGGAGATTATCTTGAAGCTACTATTTAGAAGCGCTATTGGTCTGTAATTCCCGATATCTATTGGCGATTCCATCCTCGGTACTAGCACTATCGTGAAGTTATTGATCCTATCAATGTTTGCTTTCGCAGTCAAACTCTCTAGCACATTTTTTTTTTGCAACACAACCTAAATTGAGTTCTCACCGAAAATCAAACTTAGAAGTTAGAACCTTTCCCAAATCGAAGATAAATAATGCTACTTCAAAGAAAGACTCATTCGCCAGCTCAAATTAGTTGCAGATGATGTGAAAAGGGGAGGGGAAAAAAAACATTATGGATGGAGTTAGCTGCAGTTGACTAGAATTCTGGAGCAAAAATCATGTTTACATCAAGCAATATCTTACAAGAAAGTCGCTGGACAACGATATAGTTGGATCATTATAATCTCATATGACTTTAACAATAAATTGTTATTAACTATGAATATTGGTAGTTTCAAAAACTATCACAACAGTCTTACCAATGCTTTTCAAATTTTATGTATGTAGGTCATATAACTTGACAGAAACAAGGATCAGAGATAGAGTAATGGAACCAAACTAATTGAAAATAGATTCTTAAATTCATGATAATTCATAATTTAGCCTTAATCATGTTCAAAATCAACTACCACCTTCGTTTTACCGGCAAAAAAACATTACACTAGAAATACATTCTCCTGATCTGACATTAGAATGTTCATATTTGATGCTTGATTCTAATACCCTGTGCCTCTCAATCCAATTCCAAACAAGCAAACTATGAATGAGCTATTTGTGGGCTCCAAGCAGTTGTCCAAAGGCTTAGTAAGACAAGAACACACCAATATTTATGTTAAATATGATTGTCTAAATAAATAATTTTTTTCCCCTCGTTTCTTTTAGAGAAAAGAACCAAATTCCAAATAATTGAACCACAAACAACTAGATCTTGCCATGCACCTTGTCCACATCTCCCATGCCCACCATCTCTCCATCATTCTCATTTAGACCTTTAGATTCTCTCTTTTTCATCCCTTTTACTTCCTTTAAAAAAATGTTGGACCATTAGCATTGGATTCCATAATGTCAGCTCTATTTAGAGAAGTCATACTGTCCAAGCTCACATGGGATACCCTTAGAAAAATTAGAGGCGATATTGTCTGAAGGTGAACTACATGAGAAAGGGTATGCATGTCCTTGGCACATGGAGAGGTTGTTGAGTAGGATCTTGTAGAAGGACCCAGCAAGAACACATCAAGGGCCAATTATTTCTAAGTAGAGCAATCACTACTAAGCACTAAGAGGAAGATCCATAGTAATTATAGTAGTAGATTGCTAAATTAGTATGGGAAAGATTCTTCATGTTGGCCCTTTAGCCTGCAAAAGAGAAGTCATTCATCGTCACCTTTAGAAGGATTGATGAATGTTTAAAATTGCAATAATAGTAACGTAACATATAGCGTAAACAAAATTTCCTATTTATTTAACAAAAACATATACAAGATTATATATAATAATTTTTATAAATTGAAAAATAAATTTAAAATCTAAACAAGAATATAAAAATATCCTATAACACATAGAACATATTCTAAGTTTCTAAAAAGTTTTGCAATAATTTTCTTATTTATCTTTATAATTGTAGTAAGTTTACACCCTTAATTTTAGTCATCACTAAACAAGAAAATAAGATTTCAAAATTATTTATTTTAGTTTCAGTAATCCCTAATATTATAACTTATATATTGTAATTATCATTCCATCCTATTTGTAATTGTTTATTTTGAGAATTCAATAAAATTGACAGCAAGTAAGAAATTTTAGCAACAAAAAAGGAATTATAATGAACAAGTAAGCAAAAGTAATTTAGCAATATAACAATTCCACAAAATAATGTACCACTTTGAAAATGGTTATTGTTTTACTTCAGTCAGAAGATGGTTATTGTTTTAATATTTGAGTTAGATATTCATAGTTTGTTATTTTCTTTAAAGACATTCACAGTTAGTAGCATAACAGAATGCGAACTGCAATAATGGAATCAAAATAAGTTTTGGCTTTGTTAATTAGTCCCCCACAGAACTAAAGCACTAAAGAGGGAACCATTTCGGTGACGATGTGCATTGCAATGTGCAGGAATATGGCAGCTGATCTTACCGTGCTTGCAGTAGTGTAATCTGCTTAAAGGTTGACTTGGCCCTTAGGGATCCTATAGCAAACACTTTGCCTTTTTTAAAAGTTTTGTTAGAGCAGCTGGGCCTCATTAGCAACTAGGCACTTTTTTAGTTGCAGCCTTTGGTTGGGTGCCTATTATCCAAGCAACGTAGAAGATGTTAGTGATATGCAAGCACAGAGCACCTTAGATCTTTTACACTATTGTGAATTCAAGCATCCAGCAATTGTTCAAGAGGTGTGGGGTTTGAATTCTGCTGCACTACAGCAGGGCAAACGGGCGCACACATGCTCACATTAAGAATAAAGAAAGAAAAAGGACCCTTTTTTTTTGTTGAAACAAAAGTCATAGTCAAATTTTGAACCAGGGACCTCTCCTAATGCAAGAACTAAACAGAAGCAAACCCTGCCACCAATAGAGAAGAGACAGCCATAAAATGAAGATACCTGTGTTGTGATCAAGAAACAGTTGTGTTCCCTGTGAAATGCATGCTTTTGGGTCTTTACTCTGCAAAAAATTAAGAATCAATGATGCTGAAAGAAAAAGGTCAGACTGGGGTATCAAAAGGCCTGCAAAACAAAAGGAAAAGTATAAAAACCCATTACATAGATTGGCCCCTCATTTTTGCTTCTTGCCCTCCCTAATGAAGAGGGTGGACTCACATTTCGTTTCCCTTTACCTTCTTCTTAACAACATAAACTTCATTTTTCATGGCCTTTAGCTGTACAAGATTCCCCTGCAGGCAGGATAACAAGCACACTAATGTAATGCGTCACACAATGGATAGTTAATCTATGAACAATCGAACTTACCAGAGCACAGCAGTCAAATTCTGGGTGGATAGAACACATTATACAGTATTATGTATATTTCTTTGAATGCAAAGTGTAGGGCTACAGGCACTGCCCCTAATCAGAAAGAAAAAAGAGGATGATACAGTGTTACCTTAATCACGTTTTGCTCTATCACTTTCTTCCCCACTGGTTCCATCATTAACTTTGTGACCTGACCAGATGTTATCCTGGAGAGATCATATAGACACAAGATAGTGACAAAACTTTTAATTAATCTGTCTCTGAAATCTAACAATACCCTTCAAAGGAAAAAAAAAAAAAAAACGGCAGATGATGTAAATCAAGACATAAACAACAGACGACGAGGACCTTGTTATAACGTAAACAATCACAGATCAGGCCTTGTTGATGTGTTTCAAACAGCTTCATGGGCTTTCAGTCAACTCAAAGTTTACGATCATGCAAAATATCCACTTACATCAGTAGCAGCTCTGTCCAAGATACATGATTTTGATTCTGCTATACTCAGTATCTATTACTAGCAAAACAATATAGCCGTAACTTAAGTGCATGCAGGAAGATGTCATATGTTGTCCAAATACACTGCCACATCCTTCAGCGCAAGCATCTTATTAACTTCATGAAACAATGGGATGCAGTAGCATTTGAACTAATTCAGTTCAGCGAATATGCCGTTCAATCAGGGAAAATAAGAACCCCACACACACACACACACACACCCACACCATATATATATATATATATATATATATATATATATATATATATATATATATATATATATATATATATATATATATATATATATATATATATATATATATGTTTAAAATAGTGATAACGGTAACGTAACGTTTTGCCGCTGTTAGCATATGTCGCATATAGTGTAACCCATAACGTAGATTATGCAATTTTCTATTTATTTAATATAAATAAATATAAAATTATATAAAATAATTTTTATAAATTGAAAAATAAATTTAAAAATACCTAAGTAAAGAATATAAAACCATTTTGCAATACGTAATACAATAATTTTTACATTTATCTTCACAAATTATATTAAATCTGCAACCATAATTCCAGTCATCATTGAAACAAAAAAACAAGATTCTAATTTTTTTATTTCAATTCCAGTTATTATCATTATTGCAATTTATATTTTGTAATGTTCAATTTATCTTATTTGTAATTATTAATTTCAGTTCAGTTAAAAAATCAATAAAATTAACAAATAAGATATTTTAGTAACCGGAGAGGAATTACAATAAGCGAATAAGGAAATAATCACAAATTAACAAGTTAGCAATTCTACAAGCAATAAAAAAAGTCAATAACTAATTGAGTAAGAAAATTACAGCAACATATTAATAATTAAAATAATAATCAACAATAATATAGAAATTACTAAAAAAAATAATTGTAAATAACATAACGTTACGTAATATAGCTTAAAATAATATAAAAAACATACTGTTACAGTGCACTGAGTTATTTCTAGTTGTTACATGGTGTTGGGGTTCCGTTAGGTTATGTAACGCAATATAACGGATTTTATAACACGTTATTTTCAATATTGATCTATATATATGCACGCGCGCGCACAAACACACAGATATATATATATATATATATATATATATATATATATATATAGGTGCATTCATCTTTAAGAAATTCATGCACAAATCTCATATGGACCTTCATAGACATGCAAACAAGCATAGGGGACAAATACATTGAGTATAACCATTGAATATCGTTCCACTAAATCAATTGTTAAATTCTTAAATATAAGTACTCATCAAATAATAGGATGTAATACCATGTGAACTCATTTCTTACATTCAAAATCAAGCAATGACCTTTATTATACAGAAACAAAAATTATAATATTAAGAAATTCACTCTCCTAAGGAGAGAAGGTTGGTATTAGATTCTCGTACTTCTTGCTCAATCCAATTCCAAACAAGCAAAGAGCATGAACGAGCTATTTTTGGCTCCGGCCAGCTCTCCAAGAGCTTAATGCAGAAATTATCTAAGTTAATATGATTGTTTAGGTAAAAAGCAATACTTTTCCCCTGTTTCCTTGTTTTAAAAAAATAAATACTAATTCTACTGCTTGGCCCACGTCAGGAACAACAAGACCTTTAGATCTTATTTCTTTTTCTTTCTTCTTTTTTGTTTTCCCCCTTAGTTAAGTCTTAGATCTTTAGCATTGGCTTCCATAATACTGCCTCATGTGCTAAAAGATGGGAGCTCAGTCAATACAACCAACTACTGATACAAGATGTATCAGTTTTTCTCTTGAGTAACTACTCATGATCACTTGTTGAAGCTTTAAACAACCTGAGGCCCAGATCAAGACTGGCCACTTGATTTTTGACACCTGTAAGTGATGCCTATTATAGGGTGCAATGATATAAATATTACTCGAAACACAGTTTTTTGAATATTGAACTCAATGTTCTCAGCATATTTGCATTTAGTATAAATGAGTTTGAGTTGGGATATACTAGTAAAAGAAATGCATATACAGAATTGCACATACAAAACAAAAATTTATCAGTCTTCCTAATTTGTATCATGCATAATTTGTATTAAGATAGTAAGCAGCTTTTGGCTTTACCGCTAGGTAAATGTCAGCTTTGGTCCGGATTAGAAGAGCCGGGCCTCGATGGCCACTAGGTACCTTCTAGTCACGCCCTTTTGTTCCATGCGAGGTTGGAGATGTTACTCATCTGCAAAAGCAGAGCAACATGATCTGAGTATCACACCATATGGCCAAACGTATTGGGACCATCCCAGAGGCCTAGGTTTTAACTTCTGCTGCACCAAAACAGGGCACACATACGCACATGCACACAAGAAATTAAAATTAAAAAATAAAAAAAAATAAAGAACGGAAAGTTCTTTTTCTTCTGAACAAAGAAAAAGAACCCCCCAAACGCACTAAGCCAAGTCTGAACCCTCATCATTGCTTCAAAATTCAACTGAAGCTTTGTTTTTTTATCAAGGTTATGCTTGCTACTGAAGGAAGGTAGATTGAATAAAGGAATCGATCAAGATGTACACATTGTATGGCTGTTAGAACTACTAGATTCCCAACAAACGTATCAATGCAATGCATCCAATAATGGGCAACTATTTTGTTGCAGACTCACTAGAGAAGAACAGTCAAACCTTTGGTGCATAGCAGCAAACAACACAGGATCATGCATACTACTCTTTAGTTCAACAATGCGGAAAGTGTGGGGCTAAGTTAGACAGCTCATGCTCAGAAAAATAAAAAAGATGACACAGGGCTCGATGTATCACCTTTGGCCATCACTTTTCTCTTTTCAGATCACATTCTTAACTTTGTGACTCAACTAGGTATCACAGACCACACCATGCCATAACTTCAATGGACATGTTGAAGACAATAGCAGATATACGAACTACGATATAACTGACAAGAGTCGTAAGACACCTTTAATACAGAACCACAGTAAAAGAAAGCATTAAAATAATTTAAGCAGACGCAAATGAGATCGGGCTGTTGTTATCATTCTTACCGCTCTTCAGAAAATGGGCTGACTAAACCGGAGAGCTGATGATTGATTTGGGCTGCATTGCGATCCTGCTCTTTACAGTCGAAATAAAGGACATTGAAATGCTTGGTGCGTCCTCGACCATGCAAAACATCAATGGACATCAGCACCAGCCCTGTTACAGATGCATGGATTCATCTTCCTTTCTCAAATTCTATTGCAATGAAAAGATTTTAGTCATGAGTAATGTGCACACAGAATAAAAGACATTATATAATGTCTAACTACACTGTCCAAATATACCAATATATTCTCCTACATAGTGATGATTAGGGAGGGAGCATTATCATGGTTCTCCATTTTCTTAAGAAGCAGTACCCTATGAGGTAAGTTATTAGAATTTTAATCAGCACCCATGTAGTTCAACAGGACAAACAAAAATACGTCTTTTATACAGTAAGGCGCATTCCTTCTCCGTGTAACCAGTGCTCAAACATTACATACCTCGAAGGGACATGCCAACATGAAAATGCAATAGATTTATTGAGATTTATACATGATACGTTCTCATGGAAGCTTTTCAATAGTATCATTCAGTCAATAGTAATTTCTTTCAGCATAAATTACCGTATAGCAATAAATATAGCAATGGTTGAATATTTAGATTGCCAGCCACCAGGACCCTGGGTAATCAACACAGCATGTGTAGCAATAAAGCTTACCTGTTTACAGTTTGCTATTTATATCACTGTTGCATGCTATAAAAGTGATATTCAACTAATAAAGGATCCGTACACAAACACGCCAATTCTTACAAGAAACTCCCCTCATACAGTAATTCAGAAGTTCCAGAGTCAGTTCAAGAACTCGCTTCTGGCTGCCATAACATAAGCCCAGTTCTTCCGATAGAAAGACTACTAAATTCCTTTTCGAAAAGTTACAGAAACAACAGATCTTCTGTTCTAGGAACCCATAGATCAAACTTGTTCTAGATCTAAGATTCTAAGTACTTATTCTGGATAAATTCCTCAATCAATTCTGTGTCTTTGTTAAAAGCTCATCATACTAGCGCGAGAGTTTAATGTCGACTAACATGCCGAAGTGACATGAGTCTTTATTGTCGATCAATTTCTGTATCAATTCTCTTTGCCCATCTTCTATAAAACTCATTATAGGGTATATTTCCTAGCTCGAGGGTTTAATGCCAAGTGACACGCCGAAATGTCTGAAAAAATAAAATAGAATAGGAAGAAAGTAGCATAGAGAAGCAAGTTGAGATTAAAATGAAAGAAAGAGAGTCAAAAATCCAACAAGATAACTACAAAATTAGATTTACCCATTGCTTCTCAGACTAGCTCATTCACAGCACTACGGCACATCTTCCATTCCTTCTTCATCAACAGTGAGCTTTAGAAGCCATCGTCAACCCTAATTGGCAGTAAATAAATCGGCATCCCTTAATCATCAGAATACATTATAAATCTAAGGATATGTCAAGAAGTATGCAGTATCCATGTCACATATCAGAAGCAGGTATTCCCCTCGATGAAGTAACAAAGAGACATTAGAAAGAAAAAAAAAACATAAAAATTGCATAAAAGAAACAGAAAATGCGAATCATCAAATTTTTCATCCAATATTATGATGTGATTCAACCCTATATTCAGCTTGAAGGCTTCATAACTCCATGGCTTTCACCCTGGATCTACTATCTCTGTTACCCTGCATGATGAAACTTTTATTGTGGGTGGCTAATAGCCTAAAACAGAAAATCGCTGTTTCATCATTACTCCAAAATGTAAACATTTAGAATAAACTTTCTTGTTAACTATCATTGCATAATCACACAGTTCACACTGTCGTCTCATCTTTGCTCAACATGTCAAGGTGTTCCAATGAAGAAGACATAATCTGTGTATTTGCTCAGAGCATGCAAGCAACTAGAAACTTATCGCATAAATGTTCAGAATTTGCTTCAAAATAGAAAATTTAAAATAAATAAGGGCATGCACAAGAGAGAAGATAAAAGAGTATTGCCTTAAGAATCAACTTCTCAAAGTGACTCTCATCTTATTGTTTTGTGCCTAATTGAGTGTTGCGGTTTCAGCATCTTCATCAATAACTCTGGATTATATTTATTACATTAGACATTACTAAAAGTGACTCTCATCTTATTGTTTTGTGCCTAATTGAGTGTTGCGGTTTCAGCATCATCATCAATAACTCTGGATTATATTTATTACAGTAGACATTACTAACACTTCATTGCCTCCTGGGTATATTCTGGTATTTTGTAAACCACATATCAAATTTATTATTCATGAAATACTGTAGAACATGTCTTTAAGGAAACAAAATTCCAAACTTCTGGTCAACCAGTGCAACTACCCTACGACTAAGTACAGAATTGACTAGAAAATTCATGTGTAAAACCACATGATATGTTGAACCTGAAACAAAAAGCACTACCACGTTCCCAATCAAGAAATGAATGAATACAAACAACAATGAAGCCAAGTGCTCATAAGGAAGCTCGCCAGGATAGAAATGACCATCTAGTTCCCCATTATGAGAGAGACGAGTTGATCACGATATAGAATGGTCATGAATTTTGTAATGACCATCTTAAAGTGCTAGCTACTTGCTTGTCGATACCAAATAATTTATTACCTCTTCCAGTAGCAATGACTTGGTCATGAATCTTGTAGGAGGATAATCTTAAAAGGTAGCATTTCAAACTTCCCAATACCTCAGTAGTAAAATTGCTATGACATCATGATGAGTGAATCATAATATCATAGATTTAAGGTGAAAATTTTGTCCCCACATTGGTAGTAGCATTGTCTATTGGCATAACTGCTGATATAAAAGACTACAATGGTCATACAGATAAGATTGAGAAATTGTAGGATTAAAAATAGAGAAAATTACATCAGTAAGGCACAGAAAGATTAATATGATATGGGTGATAGGATTATCTAAAAATAAAGAGAATCACCATATTCCAAAATCCCTGAGTGAAAATGCAACAAAATGATTTATAAGGGAGAAGACTAGCAAGCATTACAACACAACCAAACATAATTTGAGAAAGTATCTGCACTTTCTGCAGCATTATTTGCAAGGAACCCAGAACTAAGAGGGGGAAAAAAAGACAAGAAGTTTATAGGTAGAACAGTGTTACCTAACTAACTTCACCCCCTCCCGAATCACAATCCAGTTCGTGCATAATAATTTATGGTGCATTCCTGATCCAAATAACCAAAACTCACAACCCAAAATTAAAAAATAAAAAATAAGAGATCAAATGATTGATTAATTCAATAAACTCCTTGATGTGTTTAGCATTAGTATTTAGCTTTTCCTAATATATTATTGCAATTTTCAAGACTTAGGCCATGGAAAGAAATATATGTCATTTCTTTGTCTCCATGTCCATGAATACTACATGCATTATTACAAAAGCGGACCTAAAAATGCTCTTAAGCATATTATGCCCCCAAATATTGATCCAATTAAGTCTACCCCTGCATACAGTGTACTGATAACATGAAAAAACATACCATAAATCTGTTAACACTGAGCCAAATATTACTAGAATTACATAACATGAATTTTACAACAATACATCATGTAGAAACTCTATAAATGATTTTTAGAAA
This sequence comes from Dracaena cambodiana, assembly GCA_036321105.1. Classification (NCBI taxonomy): domain Eukaryota; kingdom Viridiplantae; phylum Streptophyta; class Magnoliopsida; order Asparagales; family Asparagaceae; genus Dracaena; species Dracaena cambodiana. The sequence continues at coordinate 53,745,599 of JAYEPQ010000004.1, read as the reverse complement.
ATCAAATGAAGAAATTGTGAAGATAAAGATACTTTCACATGTTCAGGAAGTCATTGATATGTGTGCATGTGCGTGTGCATGTGCACGTGTGTACGCACGCACGCACGCACATGCACATATATACATACATGTATACATTGCATTGAAATAATGAATGCACCTATCTTTACTAAGCTCATAAAACATCCGCAACAAACGAAATAGACAACGGGAGAGCATTTAACTTGTTTAGGGCATCTTTGGATAGACCCAATCTAGGGATTCTAGTCCTTGATCCCATTACCAACGGATTTCAGAAGTCAAGATTCAAGAGGAATGGCGTCTTGTTATCAACGTTTGACTAAAATTTAAAGATTAGAACCAAATAATGCCCCGCACGTCGGGATTAGGGAAAAGGTGGTCAAGACCTCTCTTTTCCAATCCAAAGAATCTATCATGGCTACAGCCACTTTTTGTATAGGAATTAATGACTGTAGCATCCATTCCTGATTGTGACCTCTACTGTTCACCTCTTCTTCTCTTCATCTGTAGTTGAAGTAGTTGTTTTGCCTTATCATTTGCATATGATACATGAGGCAACCTCATGCCAGATGGTGCAAGCAAGATTGTCGAACAAGCTAAACGCTTTCCCTTAGTCTCGGATGTGAGCTAGAGTTTCTATTTTGGATTTTTCTATAATGTTTGCTACTCTTCCTTTACATTAGGTAGGAACAAACCCAAACTCCAGGCTTGTGGAGTAAATGTCACAGCCAAACAAACTCTTTGGATTGTAATCCCAAGAAATGCTGTCAAAAGGAACATAGGTGGAATCTGGAGGATCTCGATTCCAAACTAAATATAGGGGATTTTCTACCCTAACCAACCAAACAAGGCCTTCACTGTTATTTTTGCTGAATGAGATGACTATTCATTGTTCTGCAACCAAAGTAGGGAATTAAGGGAGCTTCAAGATCTAGACAAGGGCTGATTTCTCAGTCTGCCATGTTCCAAGTTGAGTTGGTTATCCAAATATTAAAAGTGGAACTATGTACTACACAGCTGTACTGATCATAAAACTTCTAAAACTATTGGCAAAGCAAATGCAGCCAACCGTGCAGTAATTCTATGACCTGCTAACTTGCTGGGGAGGTGCTTCTATGCAGCCATTAGCTTTTTTAAATAACTGTACATGTCCCAACAAAAAATATTTTATCACAAGCTGCTAATTTGTTGTTGTTCACTGTTTCTAACCGTTGTGCAAACTGAACATATCAACATTCTTTATGCAGATTTTGTAGCAAGTAGAGATAATGAAAAGTAGCAAGATATGCATTGAAGTCAAAGTGAGCTTCCAGCTTAATATATTTGCTAACAGCAGCTCTGTGTCATAAAAAGTGATTCATTTGGGATCCATAACAATATCATAAAATCAGCAAAATAATTGAAACAAACCAACTGTGAGTAGTTACATTCTCTACCGCATAAATAAACATATGCTGCAATACTGTAGATGCCAAAGAAAACAAGAGAGAATTACAATAGATAATTACCATCCACTCAAAACAATATGTACAACCCGACAAAGACGATAAGGTTGAGACTAGGCAGAACAAATTTGACTGTAACCAAACTTTTGCTTTGACAAAATGACAAAATCAACAAAGTGGGGATGTGTTAATTGACACATAAATATCAGGAACCAGAAGAGCTAACAAAAAGGCAAAAGCCAAATGGCAACTTCCATGCACAAAGCCTAAAAGCATAAACTGATGGAAGAAAAACGAAGAATTGCTACATTAGTACTGAAACAAAGATGCACAAGGATTGTAACAAGGATAAAAAAAAATTGCTTCTCTCTGGTCAGAGATGTTCAAACAGAAAAGGGCGTATAAAACTCACTGGCACAAGTAATCCTCTAGCAAAAACTGAAAGAAAGAACGAAAATTATTCAAGCAACAAATCGAATTCAATAGGCTAAGCAAGAAGTTAAGCTTCAATACTAACTAACTATGTTCTGTGTTTCCTCCTCTCCAATTTCCTGGACTGCTGCTACAAGACTACGGGTTGCCCCCTTAAGACACAAACCACTCTCTTTCATCTCCTCCAAGAGTTTCTCGGCTGCACTCCAATCCAGAGCCTTGAGGCACAAAGACTGTATCACTTTATTGTACTCTCATTTGGCTTTTACACCATGTTCCTTCATATCTTTCATGCATTCAAGTGCCTTCTCAAAATATCTTATATGCCTCATCCATCAAACCACCCTTCGCATAGCCACTCATCACCACCGTATAAGTATAAACATCTGGCCTAAGACCTCTCCCCTCCATTACTTTAAGCAAAGCTACTGCATCCTCCAGCTCTCCTCCTTTAGACAGTGCATTGATAACATAATTGAAAGAGGCATTCCCCGGTGCCAGGCCAGATTCAACCATGATCTGCAGCAACTCTTTTGCCTCCCTAGCCTTGTTAATCCTACACAACCCCTTAACAACCGAACCAAAATTCCTATTTGCATGTTTATACGAACCCCTTGTATAGTCACCAAGCAACTCCAAAGCCAAAGAAACAGTTTCATCATCCCTAGCAAGTCCGCAGATCAAGAAATCCAAACTAGATCTTGGCAGACACAAATTCTTCTCCTTCGCCATCAAATAGATCAAATGGGCCTCTTTCAACTTCTTCCCCTTGCAAAAGACCACGATAACCTCACCAATCTTATCCTTACCAGGCAAACTCCCGGAATTAATCATCTTCTCACAGACAATCCATGCAGTATCAAACATAGATCTTTTACCAAGAGCTTGAATGGTGTAATAATAACTATGCGCATCAGGACTACAACCAAAATCATTGAACTTATTTAACACTTTGCGAGCAGCCTTGGCATTCCCCAATTCCCAAAATGTATATATCAACTCATTGAGAATCTCAGGATTCAATACCCATTTCGCCGTCCCCAATTCCTAACCCAAATCCCACAACATATAAGCTGCCTTCTTACTAAACTCCGGTACCCTTTCCACAGAAGATTGAATCAGCAGCGCAATAGCTCTTGAGCTTTTCACCAATTCCTCATTCTCGAACGCCCATTTGAAGAAACGAATCAAATTCGCGCCCACCCGATCAGAAGCCTCAATCACCTTCACCACAATCTCCTCATTCAAGTTTTGCTCCTGCTTATCTAAGCTCAACTCGACCGCCACATCGGCAGCGCCCTTCAAAATAGACACGACGCTCTCAACGTGCTCGGCGTTGATCTCAGCAACCTTAACCACAGCTCCATCACCCTCTCCCTCCAACATCTGAGAAGAATCGCCGGATTCTTCAGTAATTTCGCCGAAGGCGTCGCCTTTACCAGCTTCGTCAGCGGGCTCTTCGTGATTCCAGGCCACGGGGTTACTGGAATCAACATCTTCGACGGCATCATCCAATTTTATCGGGGAACCGTCGAGTTCATTGAAATTCTAGGAGGAATTGAAGGTATCGTCGATGCCGAGCTCGTTGGAATCGGAAGCGGACGCAAGTCTAGGGTCAGCGGCTTCTTAAGCGGAGGAGAAGAACCTCGGGTTTGGGATGAGGCGAGAAGGGAGGGGGCGTGAGGGATGGATTAGGGTTAGGGTTAGGGTTTTGAGAGGTACCTGATGGGGAGGTTGGATTTGGGGGTGAGAGTGGAGAGATCGGAGGAGGAGATCGCGGGGTTTGGATCTCCACATCGCTGCTCCGGCTGCTGCTGCTTCAATGAAGGTGAATGAGAGGGAAGAAATGGGTTTATAGGGGAAATTCTAAATGCGCACCACATCTTACTTAAGAAGCACCACATCCTATGCTAAAGTGATTTTCAACATAGGGGAAAATGGTGCTCGCTAATTAAAGAGTGGTGGGCAATTAGAATTTCCCGTTTACAGGGTTGGATATTGTTAATCGCAGCAGTTTGTTTAATATACGGATTTTGCTGAGATTTAGTACGGGATTTAAAGTCTGATACTTAATTTCTTACTCCATAGTCAATAGCAACAAAAATTCTTCACCGTACTAATAAAATTATTATGCATGTCATTACTTAAAATAACAAATAAAAATATTTTCTTAATCACTTTTTGTCGTATAATAATTTTATTGTACTATTAAAATGATGGAAAAGAAATTTTCTTTAATGTCGGTGAATTTTCAATTTACTCATTAAAAAAACTATGAAATATAAATGTAAAGAAACTTATTTAAAAAACGCAATAAATGAGCCCTAAGAGGTTCATTTTTTGATAATTAATCTATATATGACTAGCGATAAAAAAAAAATTAATCTATATATGGTCGAGAAGATTGCTTATACAATCCAAAAGATTCGAAATCTGCTCAAATTGTTAGAATAAAAGCATTCCAGTAAATGTCCAAACGGGCAATTTTCATAAAATCTTTTAATTTCTTATTTTGTATATTATTGCACATAGATGACTATAATAGCGACTTCGGTTTCGATCCCATGGGACTTTTTATGAAATATTTCGTTTATTTTTCTTCAATGGAGGTTTCATTTTCCAGAATGCAACCAAGTTTAGAATTTAAAAAAAAAAAAATTAAAAATGAATAATTGTAAACCATGCAGAATTTAGCTCATCATTAGTTGTTCTTTCAAGCCAGTGCAAACCATTAGGCACATCTAACAGTCCAAGCTTTGATACACTGACAATAACAAAGTGAAGAAAACAACAGATTATGAAGCCACAATTCAAAAGACTTTAAGAGAACAGGCAATGAGTGCATTTTGTTTTTCTTCTGCTAGTAAGTGTGATAGTACAATCCAATACAAATCAAGTGCAGCTCCTGGTCTCATCCTCATCACCCTTCAAGAAGCGGCGAAACCAGAGAGCAGATGACTTTGGATGTCTTGCCAGCCCATTCTTATAGTCCACATACACTACCCCAAACCGCTTGGTATATCCTTGAGCCCACTCGAAGTTGTCTAGGAATGACCATGCAAAGTATCCTCGGACATCAGCACCATCCCTGTTACAAAAGCATGGGTTTATGATGTGGCTTCAACAGTTCTAAGATGACGGCAAGATAAGGCAGAAGCAGGTGAGAAGATGTCGCACGCTGTCTAAATGCATCGTTTTAAAGATTTCGTGCATGGTGCAGTATTTGCGTCTTTTCTTTCTATGTTGGGACTAGTATTTTAATTAGAGTCTTGGTAGGATAAGAAATGAGAGTAAAGGAAACTTTGGCATTCAGCAATAATAGGACAGCAAAATAAGAAGCTAGTGGTTGAAGGAGACCCCTTAAATTGGTAGAGCGATACACAAATTTGTATCTGTGAATTTGCAACGAGGTAGCCTAATACAAGTTTATTTTGAGTATCTCATATTTCGATAAAAAGAGAATAAAGACTCAATTTTGTATAATAATGTCCTAATAGCATGACAACTGTACGGCTATCAATTATTATTATTTTTAAAAAAAAAAAGAGTTCGTCCTCTAAAAGGTCTACTCTTCTCATATTGAGAAGCTAAATAGCGGGATCAGTGCAAACCAACAGTATTAAAGGCCAGGTTATGGCCCATCGGGGATAGAGTCCGGTGTGAAACTGGATATGTCAAGTGAGGGGATGGTCAGGTTCCCATGGGCAGTATAGATCCGTGGAGATCTGTTAGTAGCCATGATGTCACCCCAAGGCATGCCAACTTCAACCAGTGTCAAGTTTACCTGCCGATGGTGTATGATGACCAGGATGGTGGACTAGAATGCCGCTATGGTGGATGACGCTAGCATGTTAGTAACCTAAATTGAGGCTGGGGCCACTACTTGATAGGGAAGAGCAATGGTTTAAATGGAAAGCTGGGGCTTTAAAGTTTTTGGATTGAATTGCTTCACAGTCTACGTTTAAGGTTCATCTTAAGTGGCCCACCCAAGTACTCCCCTAACATTTGATTCACTTGCATTCAACTGCACAGCAGCCACCATACAGTAAAAACTTTTTAACCCTGCGCAACAATCTAAAGGCACAATGATTAACTTGGTTCTCCAAAAATTTAAAAACAACATGGCTATCAAGGATATCCTAGCTTCCATTAACTTATTCAAGAAAGGTCTATTAATCCAAGAATACATTTTTTGATGCCACAAAACAAACGTACGACTACCAATGTGCGGGTAAAAGGCTAAACTTGATTTCAGAATTACTCTTGACAGAATCCACATCGTTCATTTTAGGACTTAACATCGAGCTGGTTCATTTTTCATCTATTTTTTTTTCTATTTAATTAGGAAAATTTATGCATAAATACCCTAAAGTTTGACATACTTAACGCATAAATACTTTTCTTAATAAAGAAAAATACCTGATATATGGTTCTTTAAAAGTTTATAACTTGCTGCCATGGATAGTTTTAGCCTCCAATTAAAAGTCAAACAAAATAACCTTCTATCCTCTTGTACCTCCAACTTCATCATTATTTTCTCTTAACCATAATCCTATAAAATTAAACTACAAACTCAAACATCATCAACACAACAACCTTCAGTCTTTCCCTTTTTTCTCCTAACTTCTGTATTCCTGTTTTCTTAGGCTGTTGGGGTTTAATCCTAACAAAGATGGAATGACTATATAATATAAATAAGACATATCAATATTACCCATGTTGAAGGGACATGACCATACAGACATGCACGCAATATGTTGGCAGCGACACAGACGTCCGACAAGGCTTCACAATTGAAGGATCCATGCAACAAAGGCTGTTGACTATTCTACCACCAAAATTGTATTGTTTACTATAAAAGATTAGATTGCATTATTGAACTTTCACAATGAACCGATACTGATCTCTTTTCAGATATAAAGCAGTTCAGAATGTCGTGACCTCTGACACAACAAATAGGCCCAGGTTTTGTGCAAAGAACACATGGAATGAACTAATATGCATTTCTTGCATTTGTCCAGAGCGAGTATCAAATAGAAACTTCAAGCATTTATGGTAGAGATTTACCTGATTGCTTGAGCTACAGCAGCAAGGTAACTCTTAAAATAACCAACTCTCTTCTTATCATCTAATATCTCATCGAGTGTTGCTGTTTCATCATCTTCATCGTCCATCCCTGCCGTTACAAACAAAACATAAAGCTCTGTATGAGAGAAACATTACCAACTTCATCATCTCTTGGAAATTTTTCTTCTATTGCTAACATATCAGGTTCATCATTATGAAAAAAAAAATTAAATAATGTTTAAGCATGAGAATAAGTAAAATATATATTCTGATTTTTTTTTTTTAAATTTGTAGGAAAAAAAATCTTTAGCCAAATTTATGCCAGCAGTGATGACAGCCATTCCAAAGACCTATATATACATAGGAGGCATCTCAATGTCATTACAAAGACACAGGAGAGGTACCAACTAATTGGTATAGTAACCAAAACATTAACTGTACTACATGGTAGGTATGCTTTTAAAGTTGGTCGGCTTGCTAATTGGCCTAGATAACAACTTGAAGGTGAAATTTGAGAGGGAACATAATGCCCATTAAGAACCAGATTCTTTCAGATTCACATACACGAAGTTCTATTGTTCAACAATTTATGCTTTATACAAAATCTTACTTCCTCGATTGCAGTGAAATGATCAATTTTATTAATAGGTGAGGTCCGTCAGGACAGTTTGTTCCTATATTTATTTCACTAGAGATCATTTAAAGGGAAAAGAAGTATTCCTATCACTGTGCATTAAGAAGTATTACCATTTTCAGTAACATATATTGGGGTATCGGGATATCTCTTTGCTACGTAGTTAAGGGCACTCCGAATGCCCCAAGGAACTATGTAAAGCCAATCTGATGCCGCCTGCCATGAAAAACAATTTGCCAGTTAATTAGAATAAAGATAGAAGATGTGTTCCAAGCCTCTGATTGCATAATCACCAACAATAAGTTGCTCTTAGCTTCTGGAAGCTTTCTATATGATCATTGAGTTTAAATCTTTCCAGTGTACCCAGCCAGGGGTGTGCACGTCTGTGTGAGAGGGAGGGAGGGAGAGAGAGTGTGTGTGTGTGTGTGTGGCTGTCAACCTGTGTATCAGAGAGAGTCCTTACCCTGTCGCCAATTTTCTCACCCCCTTTCCATTTATCTGCACAATGCACACATGCAAGAATTATTATTATGAACAAGCTCAGTGCTGTCAGAGATCCAATGCATTGAAATGTCCTTCCTTTCATAATAAGCCATTACATTATCTCCAAATGACAGAATATAAAACTGAGTAAGAAAATTATAAATCTAAATTATAAATCTATTTATTGCACTTACTCGATAATGGATTCCAGTAATCTGGATAATTAATATTTCTCATATTAGCTCTCACGATCTATTGAATTAGCAAATGTACCATCATTGCTCAAGGTTCATGGATAAAGATTTTGCCTAACCAAGGCTTGAAAGATTGACAAAACCATACCCAGAGAATCAGATGCTGATCAAGCCAATCAAACATTGATCCCCAAAATCAGTACCACTGCATGTGGTTCCATATATAATAACTTTAAGATTTTAGCAAATATAATTACTGGACAATCTTGTCAGTTACAGCCAAGATAGGTACCAGCCAGGTTTCAAGTTCTGGCTGGTAATCATATCAGCCAATAATGGAGGAATGCCTATTGATACAAGTTAAAGAATTCAAAAAATAAATAAAAAGAATAAAAAATTACGAAGAAATTAATCAACAGAATGTTGCTTTAAAACCAGAATTTATAAAAGAAAAATGGAAAAGAAAAGGAAAAAAATATATTACGTCAAAAAAAATATTGAAATCATGAAAACAGATCTGTAAATATCAGATTTAACAAACAAACCCAGAAGGAGCAACTATACAAATTATACTAACAAATTTTAAATTTAAATTAATAACAAAACACTTAGTTGGCATAATGCGATAATAACAATTATACAACACTTAAATTGTATAAAAACTAAAACATGCAACAAAGCTATATAAAATATAAATTATTAACAAAAGATATCAGATTGACTAAGCAATCAAAATAAGAATAAAAAATGAATTATCCATTCGTTGTTATTATCTTTAGAGGAAAATATAATAGAATGTTCGACCATTGAAATTTAAAATCTACAACATTAAATAGTAAAATCATCATAAATGAAAAGCAGCAAATTAGCAAATAATGGCAATTAAAACAAGTAGGCCTAAAAGATGTTGAATTAACATAAAGATCATACAAACAAACACAGAAATACTGTTACTGTTACATTGAAAAGATATGTCAAATTTTGTTAAAAATAAAATAGCATAGAAATTGAATTAGACAACCTTCGTTTAGATTCTCATCACACCAGTAAAGCAAATGCATATAATATATTAAGTGTATCAAAATATTCAGTATATATTATATGCTATTGAAACTTAGAGATTTTATGCAAACAACATATAATAACTTTTTTACTTATTCACTTATGTTCCATCCCTGTCCTACATCAACTACTCCATTATATACGATTTCATCACTTTACTTCATCAATTTTTGAGAGAAGACTAGCTCAGAAAATTCTATTAGTGACAAACCTGCTGAAACAGTTACCAAAAATAGTTGCCTGATACAGAGATTTCGAATATCAGTCAAAAGACCAATTTTCTGCTGTTTCCTCTAGGTGAAATAACATTTTGTCACTTGTATTAAACCCATAACCAGATTATCCCCACTACCAAAAATAGTTGAACCAATTAGGAACGTGCAAGAATGATACCAATATCGGGGAACACATACAAGCATTACATTGCAAGAAAATTAAATCGATTTTAAAATGGTGAATTCACCCCTGGAGTTGATTTTTTGCATGCCAAAGAGTAGATGAATTTAATTATAATATGATGCCCAGTGTCATCACGAGTGTGCTCTAACAAAAAGCAGTCTTTACTGGAATTTATGTTCAAATATTATGCAGTGAGGTTTATTAAAAGGTCATGAACGTTCAATCAGTCAATATGCATGCTATCTCCTGTCTATATTAAGAAGAGATAACTGATTGAGGTACAAGAAATACCTATTCTCTCCAATCCCTGTACTTTATAGAAATATTCTGCGTCCTCAGGATTAGGTACATGAGCAATAAATCTTGAGGTATAATGATTCACACCCACGAAATCAAGTGCATTCCTGAGTAACCTTTTATCTTCCTCTGAAAATTTGGGAAGTTGATCTCCTAGTCGTTCTCGCATAGTTGTTGGGTAATCACCATGGAATATGGGATCCAAATACCTTCAAACAATAACAATCTTCTGATAAATATGCACACAAGAATCTTATAAAACAACAAAGCAGCTAGACATGCCTACATGAGAGAGAGAGAGAGAGAGATGACACCATGAAAAATTGTTTTTTGGATACTTTAATTATTTTCCTTGATCTCCTCTGAAACTGATGTGTAACAAAACACCACACAAGTTAGTTTCTCTAACCTCCCCCCACCCCCAACATTATGTCATTGACTTTGTTTTGTTATTGATCATTAAATTTGTTATAACATTGACATTTTGCAATCACTTAACGGGTGGATGGTTATCTGTAAATTATGTAGTTATTATACACTTATATTTTAGGGGATGGAGATCTAAACGAACCTTTTGAATCCCCATGTGTGATGTTGTTGCTATAAGCTGTTTGACGGGAATCCTCCAATGAGGATCTACTTTATTAGGACGATTTGAGTTTTAATAGTGTTCATATAACTTTTATCTATCTGGATAAATATTTATTTTGAACCAGTTTATGTTTTCCTTTATTTTTATTCCATTTGATGTCTGGTGTAAGTAGTTTTAGGCTATATATGAATGTATAAGCTTTTACTGGCTAATGGATTGATTGATAGGTTCTATGAAAACCTAGTTTCCTCAGGAATCTCCATGCATGCGAATTGCTTAAATTGACATGTGAATCATCAAAGTGTGAAGCCCAAATTCCTTGATTTACCCTTTTCTCTGTAGACCATTACCATCAACATCATCACCATCTTTTCAATCTTAATTGACTCAATTGAGACAACCTTGAAGTTGTTGCCAAAACAGCAAAACCGCTGAGCGTGTGATTGGCCATGATGTTTGCACGAGTTCCACAGCTCAACACAGTGCTGAAATCAAGCAGACTTGAGCCATGAAGCTACCTGAGCTGAATCGAGTTGACAAACTGAACCCAAACTAACAAGCCACCAAGCTTATTCAAGTCGAATTTCAATTACCAGTATGAAATGTTTGGAAATTGGGCTTTTCATGTTTTCAACTCTAGGCTAAAGTAACAAAATTTCAAAGGGTGGGTCATGTTTTCTTCGCTTCCTTAAGGTAAATTATAATTTAATCTGAATTTTCAATTTGTTAAATTCTTTTTGAGGTTTGCATTGATTAGTAATTATCATTGCTATTGTTTTTTTAATTAGATCTCATTATTGGTGAGTGTTTGATTTAACATAACTAGGATTGCATTTCCAAACAGACACAAAACTGAGTTTTTAACATTATTTTCATTCTCATATTAATTGCACGCAATTAGTTTTGTTTTGAGTCTAACGTGTTTGTCTATTTGCTTCAGTACTGCATAATCAGACTTGGGTTTCTCCAAAAGGAATTTCCATGGGATGCCCCCTTCATAATCCCTCAAGAAAATAAAAGGAAACAGAACAAAACAAACACACCGCGCGCATGCGCATGCGCACGCACACACACAGGGGGGGGTGGGGGAGAGAGATGGGTCCTAAAGGATTTACAATCAAACTGCAAATCAACTTTGTTTATCTGTTCAACAACAACTACAATGCTTAAAACCAAATTTTAAATGACTTCGAAAATTGTCTTCACTCTATCGGTCTATCCACAGAATGGACAGCCTCATTTGCAAAGGTTTTAAAGGTGATTAAACCCCAATCATGGATTTGTCTGGATTCCTAATTTATATGCCTCACCCTCAGCAACAAGCTACTTTGAGCCATCAAGAGTTATTTAATAAATAGATAAGAAAACTCAAAAATACATAAGCTTTTTCTTCATTTTTTTTAGTTTAAAAACTTCAAATGTGCTCAATTTGAATGGAGAAATTCTGCAACTTACATGGCCTCAATGGATACATCCTGCATAAATGAGCTTTTTCTCTATCTACCTATCTATCCGACATACAATGTCTTAGAAAGGAGGACATTTGTCCTCGAAATCCGTCATGCAATGTCTTAGAAAGGAGGACATTTGTCCTGGAAATCCGACATACAATGTCTTAGAAAGGAGGACATTTGTCTGGCATTATTTTTGTCAAGAGAAACTTCTATTTTGCTGCCCTTTCCACCCAGGAACAAATCCCATACCAGGTGAACTCTACAATGGATCTAAATGTGGATATCTAAGAAAAAGAGGATAGCTAATAAACTGTGGAAATAACTAATTGAATATGAACTCAAGAATCAAGACATTGTAAGAGATATGACCTTGGTAGTAAACAAAATTCAAGCTCTACTTGTAGTAATTTCAAAATAGTTTATCATAAATTATCTATACCTAGGCAACTTCTGAGTTCTGACCCTAAGGTGTCTGATCAGTACAGAAAATCACCAACGGTTGAAGCAATAATATATTGTTATTATACATTGCAAAGTGTAACAAAAAAAAAAAATGAGTGTAAAGGCTCTTTAAGGAACATCAAAGCTTTCAATTGAAATCATGTCAAGAAAATGTTACCAGCCAAGCTGAAAATCCAGACGCCTCTCAGCAGCAACCTTGTCTTCTATTTTATCAGCAGAAAGTGCCTCTGCCCATTCACAGTCTACCACCAATCCGATCTCACCACCTTGTGTAGCCTATAATAGAGTGAGAAGTGCAACAAATGCCATTTAGAAGTTGCATGAGTATAATAGAGTGAGAAGTGCAACAAATGCCATTTAGAAGTTGCATGAGTACAACAAAACTAAATCATATAAAAAAGAACGGTCTGTTAGGGTGCGCATGAATTGGTAGTTTTTCAAATATCGTAAAAAAGAACTTCAAAATATAAATGATTTTCATTCTGAATGAATGGATATTCAGATTTTAGGAAAACCTAACCACAGACAGATTGCAACTGAACCACGGATACACATTTCAGCAATGATTATAACACATTAAGAAAGGTATATGAGAAACCAATTTCAGGGAGGAAAAAAAAAAGAAGAAGAGAGAAGTAGATACCTTAAATTTATTTCTATAAACATCAACAGCAGCTGCATGAGCCAAAATTTGGTAATGCGCAGCCAAGTATGGTTCGACAGTTTCATTTTCATGTCGTCCAGGTGCAAATATCCCAGCACCATAGCCATTTACAGCTGTCTGAAGAGGTTCATTGATTGTGATCCAGTGCTTCACTCTATCTCCAAAACTTGCAAAACAAGTTTCTGCATAGATTGCAAAATATTCCCTGGCCATTTGGCATAAGTTGTTATAGGGAATGAAGTAGATACAACATGAAACTGAACAATAAAATTCTATATTGGAAACCAAGGGGATACAACATGAAACGGAACCAAAAAAATTATATTGTAAACCAAGTAGAGTGTTACCTAGATCATGCAGAAAATAAAACTTTGCCACTTCTTTTTTAAAGGTCATCCCAACAACATATAAAGCATGCTAGAGTTTAAATGTTAATGTTATCAAAATTTTCATATAAAAAGGACACTAATGTTATGAGGACTTCAAGAAAGTGTGGCTCAGATATTTTTCAGTGAGACTATCATGTTTAGATCTTCAGAAAAACAAGGTACACGACGTTTACTTTCCGTTCATATCTACTGGAAAGTGAAAACTACTGCACATTTTTACTTCTTTCATTTTAAAAATGTAATCAGTAAGATGAAATGCTTGTTCAAGAATACTCATTTAATACCCTTAGTTTGATGAATAATAAACTCATTTGCTAGTACATCGAGTTTTATAGAGTTGTGTGTAGCTTTGATAGAGCACAAAGTATCAAACAAGATGATGCATAAAATCAATGAGATATTACTGCTGCAACTTCAAAAGCATCTTTGGCAAAGATACAACTTGAAACAATAGACGGAATATATTACAAAGTTGTAGAGCTCGGAATCATCTTTTAAATAGTACTCAGAGAACGGATACTTCAAAGTGAGTGTCGTGTCTATATCGAATATATATCAGATACAGATACTTGTACGATAACAAACAACAACAACAACAACTAAGCCTTTTATCCCAAATATTTGGGGTAGGCTACATGAACCAAAAAAAGAATCACGCCGGATCGATCACTTAGATATTCCTTCTCCATTCATTTCTATCAAGTAATATCTCCTTATTTAAGCCTCTAGACTCCATATCTTTGCGTATTACCTCAATCCATATTTTGTTCAGTCTTCCCTTCGTTCTTTTAATTTGTCCTATATTGATAAACTCCCCTCTTCGAACTGGTGCACTTGTAGGCCTACGTTGCACATGACCAAACCATCGTAAGTAATTTTCTCGCATCTTCTCATCGATGAGAGCTACACCTATTTTAGCACGAATATCTTCATTTCTCACTTTATCTCTCCTAGTTTGCCACACATCCAACGGAGTATGCGCATCTCTGCTATACTTATCTTCTGTAGATGATGTTTCTTTATAAACCAACATTCCGTGCCATATAATAAAACTGGCCTAATAGCAGTTTTATAAAATTTTCCTTTCAATCTTAACGGAATGTTACGATTGCATAAAACTCGCATTGCCCTCCTCCATTTCAACCAGCCAATTTGTATTTTATAATTAACATCATTATCGATCTCTCCATCATTCTGAATAATAGAACCCAAATATTTAAACTAACTGCTCATTTGTATCTCTTGCTTATCCAGTTTTACAGCATTATAGTTTATGGTCCGTCGTTTACTAAATTTACACTCCATATACTCTGTTTTAGACCTACTCAATCTAAAAACTCTAGATTCTAATGTATACCTTCATAACTCTAACTTGACATTTACCCCTACTCTTGTCTCATCAACTAAAACAATATCATCAGCAAATAGCATACACCAAGATATCTCATCCTGAATGGCTTTAGTAAGCTCATCCATCACTATGGGCTCAATGCAGATTCTTGATGCAATCCAATTGTGATAAAAAAATTACTTGTTAAAACACCACATGTTCTGACATTAGCCACTACTCCATCATACATGTCCTTAATTATGTCGATATATTTGATGGGAACTCTTTTCTTTATCAGTGTCCACCAAAATATCTCTCGTGGAACTTTATCATAAGTTTTCTCTAAGTCAATAAATACCATATGCAAATCTCTATTTCTCTCTCGGAATTGATCTATAAGTTGACGAAGTAAATGAATAGTTTCTGTCATCGATCGCCCCGGCATAAATCCAAACTGGTTCTCTGATATTTAAACAGTTTGTCGCAATCTATATTCAATTACCCTTTTCCAAAGCTTCATAGTGTGACACATGAGTTTTATTCCCGATAGTTAGAACAACTCTGAATATCGCCCTTATTCTTATACAGAGATAATAGGGTACTATTTCTCCATTCATTTAGCATTTTCTTAATTTGCCAAATCTTGTTAAAAAGATCTATTAGCCACCTCACACCAATCCCTCCTAAGTATCTCCATAACTCTATAGGAATCTCATCTGAACTAACAGTTTTTCTTATCTCCATACCTCTATAGGAATCTCATCTGGACTAACAGTTTTTCTTGATTTCATTCTCTTCAAAACCTCTTTTACTTCAGACTCTTTAATTCTACGTATAAAACTACGATTTATATCATCACATTGAATAATAAAATCTCTTAAATTTTTAGTAAAACTACCATTATATAATCTATCAAAATAATTTTTCCATCTTTCTTTAATCTCTTCGTCTCGAATTAGAACCGTCTGATCCTCATTTTTAATACACTTTACAGTACATAAGTTTTTAGACTTTCTCTCTTTTATTCGAGCAATTCTATATATATCATTTTCTTCCTCTTTATTATCTAACTTCTCATACACTTGTTTATATAATTTAGTTTTTGCATCCCGAACAGTTTTCTTAGCCTTATTTGCTAGTTTATACTTCTCAAAACTTATTCCATTATTATTATTATTATTATTATTATTATTCAAATCTCTATAAAGGTCTCGCTTGATCTTAATAGCATTTTTTAGTTCTTTATTCCACCATAATGTATCCTTATATGGTGGAGCACCGCCCCTCGACTCATCGAATATATTTTTAGCCATCCTTTTAATGCAGCTAGCCATTTTGTTCCATGTTACATTAATCGCCACCACTTAATTTTAGAATCTAACTTACACTTAATCTTTCTAAGTTTCTGTCAAATCTGAATATCTAAAACTAAGAGTCTATATTGGGTAACTACACTCTCACCTGACACTACCTTACAATCGATACAACTAGCTCTATCTACTCTCCTAATTAAAAAGAAATCTATTTGGTTTGTATTCGATCCACTTTTAAAAATAACTAAGTGAGAAACTCTCTTTTTAAACCAAGTATTCGCTAAAATTAAATCATTTGACAAAGCAAAATCTAGAATTGAATTACATGCGCTTCATTTCTTTCTCCAAAACCAAATCCTCCATGTACACTATCAAACCAATTATGACTAGTTCCTACATATCTATTGAGATCACCACCAATAAATAGTTTTTCTCTAACGGGTATTTTTTGTACTATCTCATCTAGATACAGATACTTGTATGACACTTGTCAATATGTATCGGACACATCAAAACCGTATCAAATTTTAAGAATCCAAAAATTACATGTCAAAGCCGTGCCCGATTAAAAATCATATAGTTTGTATGTCGGTACCATATTTTCTTTCAAAAAGTCATAGAGATCGCGTGTTAAGCATTATAGAGTCGTTCACTATTTAACAAGACAAAATTCTTTTGATATAAAAGAATAGTAAACTAATAGGCCCAAAATATCTTGTAAAGATAGAAACTTCAAATATTTTATTTCATGTACTTATCCATTAAACTGAATTCGGATTCTTTAGTATAGTTACTTGATTAACATCAATGTTTTAAATTATTAAGATTCTTCTTTTCTTGTCTTTCTACTTTAAAGAAAACATGTCGCAATCATTACGAGTTTTGATGCGCATTATATATATGACATGCAAAAATACGTGCATATTTATATCGTCATGTCCTTGTATCCTAATTTTTTAAGATTTGGCATGTCCCAATATCCGTGTTGTGCCATATATGTATCTCATGTCAGTGTCCATACTTGATAGCCAAGATCAGCACAATTGAAATTTAGATGTGAGAGTTATCGACGTTGTACCAAAGCGCAAAAATGCTGAAATAATAGGATGAAGATAGTCTTTGATGTCCACCAGAGGCCCATTGATGGCTGGCTTGACATTAATGAGACCAATTTTTAAAATAACGATAACGATAACGTAACGTTTTGTCTTTATTAGGTTATGTCACATATAACATAACACATAACGTAGGTTACGCAATTTCCTATTTATTTAATTAAAAATAAATATAGAACTATATAAAATAATTTTTATAAATTTAAAATATCTAAAAAAGAATATAAAACCATTTTGTAATGCATAATCTATTTAAATTTTATATTAAGTTTTATAATAATTTTCACATTTATCTTCATAAATTATATTAAGTTTCCAACCGTAACTCCAATAATCATTTAAACAAGAAAACAAGATTTCAATTTTTTATTTCAATTCCAGTTATTATCATTGTTGTAATTTATAATTTATATTGTTCAATTTATCTTATTTGTAATTATAAATTTAAGTTTAGTTAAAAATTCAATACAATAACAAGTAAGATATTTCAGCAACCGGAGAGGAATTACAATAAGCGAATAAGGAAACAATCGCAAATTAACAACTTAGCAATTCCATAAGCAATCAAACAAGCTAATAACTAATCAAGAAAATTACAGTAATTCATTAATAAACAAAATAATAATCAACAACAATATAGAAATTACTGAAAAATAATTATAAATAACGTTACATTACGTAATATAACGTAAAATAACATAAAATACGTATTGTTACAGTGCACTGAGTTATTTTCAGTTGTTACGTAGCGCTGGGTTCCGTTAGGTTATGTAACGCAATATAGCGAGTTTCATAACGTGTTATTTTCAACATTGAATGGAACTCCAAGGCCATCAATGGATCAGCTACCCGATGACACCCTTCGCTACAGAGTTTGCTACCGTCACCAATGGCAACCAACAATGGCAACTTAAGCGCCACTGATGGCACGACGACAGACTCGACTCCTGTGGGTTTTTGACATATATTTTTTTTTATCCTCGTTGACTTAGGGTTTGTTTCTAAGCAGTTCTAAATATGGAAAGGATACTTAGATGTGCTGGATTAGGATTCGATGGTTAAAATTATGCTTCCTTTTACTTCTTTAATTAAATTTTTTTGAGGAGGTTAATCTCAACTTTAAAAGAAAGATAAAACCTTAATTTTTGAAATGCTTACAAAGAAGAATTTTTTGAGGAGATTATTGAAAGAAAAGGAGCCTTTAAAGTTATATTTCAAGCTTCTTCACGTCTACAACATTTGCAGAGACGAGCTTCAATATTAATTTACATCTTTACGGAATACTACAGCCTGGACTATATCATCATCACCATCTTCCATGATCTTCAATCATCACCTTCAAAAAGTGGCTACAAAAGAGCTGTAGGATCGTGCTTAATTAATATTGATTCATGTAAGCTTTCAAATTTTATTTTTCACAATCTTTTGATTGGGTGTTATGACGTACTCAAGATGGGAAAAATTGAAGGATATTAGCAGAGGCTAGGGAAACTTTGTGTCGGTTGTTTGTAGAAACAACTAGTTTTGTAAACTATGGTACATCTTGTAACTACTTACTAGATCGGGCTGTGATCCAGGATTATCTATACTATTAGTGGAAGACCCACTTGATGAAAGGACGTGTGGATATAGGGATTCCCAAACCACTATAAATCTCATGTATTTTGTGGTGTGATAATCTTCATGTGATTGTTTTTTATTTTTGTTGTATATAACTTCAAGAATCTCTTAGTTAAGATTAAAAATTGTAGCAGCCCTATCCACCCCCCCCCCCCCCCCCCCCCCCCCAGGCTTGCATCTCGATCATAATAATGCCCAATTCAGACACATAACAATGAGTAAATACTTAACAAACTTTGGGTTTGAGTAGGGTTGTGACTATTGAGGTTGGAATCAGCACAAGTTAGACTCCCGATTTACTCCACATATTACCTTTGTAAGACAGAATAATTACTATGGATATGCATCGATCTTTAGTTGAGCCAGAAATTGTCGTCAGCAATCCATGCATCTATTTTTACTTCAACAAAATTCTTCATGACATCCTCAAATTAAAACAAAAGTGTACATCTGTTCATTCAGAAGAAAGAACTCTATGTTAAATCTTCTTCTTCTTGATATTGCCTTTTGTTTTATTTATAGTGGGAAAAGAGCATTTTATCCAAAGAAGTTGAATATTGTCGAGCAAGGAGCCAAAACGAGAGAGAAAGAAGAGTAAAATGATAATATTTCATCTATACTTGCACACTTTATTTGGCTGGAACTGAACTAGGACCATAGCCAGCCATTAGGGTTTTATCAGTAACAAGTCTGAATACAAAACACGTGGGAGATATGACAATGCAAGTTTTATGCCGTTGCTGATAGCTTAATGAGGATGTGTTGGATCTATATGAAGATAGAAGTTATATTTGTCTGGGTCAAGGTGCCGATAGCTTTTTCTAACACAATTGAGAGAAGAATTACAAACATTAGATATATCATTAAATACACAGTTAGAAGAAACAATACAAACATTGGATATAGCATTAAATACACAATTGGAAGAAACAATACAAACATTAGAACACATCGTATCCTATTATATTCGCACTAATGTTCATCTCTATCATTCAATCAATTGATGAACATTATTGAATGGACCAACTTATGTACTCTTGCAAGCATGCATGCAATGCTGAATACATGATATGTACACCTATTCAAATTACATTAATGATTTAAAAAAAAATTCCTGATGTTGCAAATGATTTCTAATGGTCTTAACATACTAGAACTTTCTAGAGAAAACCAAACACAGCTTTATCTTATACAATCACATGGTTGGAGATACAAAACTACAAATTTTTATTCTTTCAGTACATTGTACATCCATTTCTTTAAACAAGATAGTCCAGGTTCACCTAAAAAGAAAAAGACAAATGATCAACCATCATGTTGCTTAATAAAGTCTTTGCTTAACAAAGACTTCGACAGAACTATTTATATCATGGAGTTTACAAATGAGAATTTTTTATTTCCCCACTCGAATCTCCAAGTAACAATAAAATAATTGCATTACAATTTACATCAACTCAACAGGCCTTAGTTTCCTGAGCAACAATATATTTATAAGCCAAAAACTTGCATGACTTTTGTGTATTATTTTGAACTAAAGAGTACCATATATATTATCACTGCCTTGAAGGCAAATAATGTAAATATACAAAGTAATGAAATATAATTTTTGAAGCATGGAGAAGTAAATGATAATCTGGGGATACAAACCCTAGTTCCATCTTTATCCCTTTTTCGCAGCTATGATCAGTTATTGAGTTATAATAAATACTAAGTATTTTCTTCAGGTCAATACTGTATTGACATAGTCACAGAACACCATCAATAAATATCAAAAACATAACAGGAGGCATTCACAATCTTGACAGTTGGTGGCTTACACAATTTTTTTGGATAACCACCCTCCCATGGACTCGTGAAGATTCTGTGGAAGATCCCAATGATATAAGGTAACATAAGGCTGGATACCTGGAATCAAGAGTATGCAAATGTTGAACTTGATGGGTAAATGCAAAAGCACCAAGTGGTAGTTGGAAACCTTTTTCTAGCAGAAAATTAATGACATTGTTGTAGTAGGCAATCCCTTTCTCATTAACCTGAGTTCCTAATCCATCTGCAAGAATGATCAAGGAAAACAAATTATTAGCCAATGTGCCAGTGCTGAAATAAATGCTAAAACAATATATATTGACAGGAAAACTTAATAGAAATGAGACTAAAATTAAAAAAAAAAAAATCCATGCACACATAAAAGGCCGGTTATCCATCAACATTGGACTGATAAAATCACAACCTACAGAATTTTTTCTTTTAATAGAGAATTAGATTGCTCTAATGCCATAAGAATGTAATGGACCCACTATTCTATACAAAGTTCAATGGTGGAAAAGAAAATGCTTTTCTGTTCAGTCAACTGCTCGATTGCAGTAAACTGCACAAAATAACAAATTCTGAATGAAAATTTTGAGATTCATCTAAAAGTTAAAATATCACAAAAACTTGATGTGTTATATTTACTGCAAGCGTACAGTGTCGTTGTAGCGCTGTACAGGTCGTCTCACAGGAATTTAAGGTGTTTCTGCGTTCCTTACTTTCTCCTCAGTTTAACAGACTAACCAAAAGTTCTAGGTTGAAGTCGAGTTAATCTAAATAGCCTAGGATCTAGAATCCACTAATTTCCAACCATGTTCTTATTTCTATTATTTTCTTCTATCATAGAAATTCGATCTTTTTAGTTTAATTCTTACTTAAAGTGCCCTAAGTATGAGCTATCAAGTGTTGTGCAAGTATAACTCATCAAAAATGCTACTTCTTATAAAAATAAACTAAATCTTCTAGATAATTCAAAGAAAAAGATAAAACCAGCAACCCCAAACCCTAACTAAACATAGAT
This sequence comes from Dracaena cambodiana, assembly GCA_036321105.1. Taxonomy (NCBI): domain Eukaryota; kingdom Viridiplantae; phylum Streptophyta; class Magnoliopsida; order Asparagales; family Asparagaceae; genus Dracaena; species Dracaena cambodiana. The sequence goes on along the minus strand of JAYEPQ010000004.1, from coordinate 53,723,796 downwards.
TATCAAGAAACCTAATTCAAGTATAATCTATCAAAGTCCTAATCTCCGAGTCCTTGGATTTTAATCTTTTTATTGAAAAATCATGTTTTTATTAATTTTTATTTAAGAAGAAAAATATTAGAAAATAATTACATGGTGGATCTTAACTTCATCTACATCCTAAAGCTAATCTAATTAGCTACTCATGATTTTTGATGACCTTTTGCAGAGTTTAACTTGACTACTATTTATAGAATTTGAAACTTTGATCCTATCTAGTTGAATGTCTTCATAATTGACAATATCTTATGATTTACTACGTATCCTATAGTATGATAAAATACACAAGGAAATTGGTGTGTATCTTATGTACGCGTCTATTGGGTCATGTCTCTAATAATATGGTAAGTATATTTTACGTTATGTATTTTACGATATGCTATAGATATGATACCTGACTCAACTTATATATAGATTTCGAACTCATTAAAATGAACTTTTTTAGTTTAACTATGGATTACAAATTCAAAATAAAATATAGCGTTTTAACAAAAAAGAACATCAAAGTTCAAGACGTAATTCAGTTCATAAAAATGTTCAATTCAAGCATGAAAGGGGTATATCTATAATTTTTAGTCAATTCTAACTATTTAATTACTAATTTAAGTATCTAATAAGTTTATTTATTCATATGCTAAACCTCGACATTTTAACAGCATTTGTTAAGAGTTTGTATAAATTAGAGAAAATAAGGAAACTAAAATAAAAGTTCTTCTAGATAATAATAGTGATATATCTACCAAGGATGATTAATTGATATTGTATTAACTTGTTTTGTTTTTTTTTTTAAAGAAGTAATGAACTTGTGCTCAGTGCTTTTGTTTTTGTAAGATAATATGCAATTGGATCAGAGGCAACAAAAGAGGAAAAAGATTGGAGAAATTTATAATATGATACGCCTTATCTAATATGAAATTCGCTTACAAATGAACTATTAAGAAAGAACCTTGTATAATGGAAGGTGCCATTAGGATGGGTTAACAGTGAAATTTTAGTAGCATTTTATGCTTAATATTTACTATCTAATAATTTTTTAATAATTATTGGAAGAACCTCTTTATTTGAAATTAATTCTACACAATAAATGATGAAAAAGAGAGGAAAATATAAATAAAAGAGGAGCTTGTGTGAAGCAAAGTAGATGAAAACGAGGAAAATGAATATAATATTCTTCAACTTCAAGTGAATTTAGTAATATATTATGTCTGATAATGTAGTGTAATTACGATTAATGACCTCATGATTATTCTATTTGGAATGTTAGTTACTTATTTATATACATTATATATTGTATTTTGTGTATTACCATTTTTATGATTTGTCCATGGTTGTTTGTTTACTTGTGGTTTAAATTTACTAATATGTTTGTTATATATACGGTTATGTATTTGATTACTTATCTATTATACAACGATCAACATATCTTATGATATGAGATGCGATACCACCCATAAGGGTAATGATAAACAATTCATATTCTGCTTTGACAACTTTGGATGTCTATGTACCAAATTCTAAAGTCCAGATGGTATGAATGTAGTCCATGATGTCTAAATAGCCCAAATATAAAAAATTATTTAAAGAAGTTTTGGTCAAGGACCAAGACCTTACAGGATCCGTAGCTAATAATAGTATGAAAAACAAGTACTTTTGTAAGGTCTCCATATAAGGTAAAACTTCTCTAAATCTTACGAAATTTTGTATTTAGGCTATTTAGACATCATAAATCAAACCCATACAGTTACACTTAAATATTTGATGATCTATCTAATAGTTTCCACTTATAGGATCCATAGGATCCTAGTCAAACTCATATTTTACATATCCTCCAAATGCATTTTTTTCATATAAAATCTATAACTCGGTATACTTCTACATATATATCCTCTCTTAATGCACCTTACACACACACAAAAAATTATAATTATGGGTATATGTACCACAGTACCAGGTTGTTTAATTTTTTTTTTTTTTTTCCCCGTAACAATGTAATAAACATTAATCTGCCTAGTTCATATACAGAAAATGGAAGAAAAAAAAATAACTCTTGCATGTGCAAGGCATAGCCATAAAAATCAGTACAAAGATAAATTTTTACAAGTGCTCTTTGTAATAAAGTGAGACCAAATTGTTCCATCTCAACTATCCTTAGTCCTTCCCCTCATATTTTTCTCTGATTTCTCTCTCCCTTTTTTGTCTTCTTTCTTCATCCACACAAGAGGAAATTTGAACCTGAACTAAATCGGTCACAATCAGTGTGGGGAAGGGACTGCACGCCCTCTACTTGTGCATTCGAGTTCAACTTCAACCAAATCATAGGTGAAAGATTGAATAAAGAATTGGCTTAGTGGGGAGAATTGGGCTGTTGGAGAAGGTTGAGAGAGGAAACCAAAAACCGAGTTTAGCGAAGAAAAACTATTAAATATTTTGTTATACAGATATGACGGCATTTTTGACAAATTGACAATCTACCTACCAAAACTAACAGGAGTTAATGACTCAAAGGAGCTAGAAGGCGTTTGAGTATGAAACCAATTGTGGGGGTACTTGTGCATGCATATCAAACGTTAGGGGGTGCTGGTGTAATTATCCCCAAAAATGAAAAATAAGATGAACTTTCATTTTCTTGCCTATGTATCAAGTGTCCATAAAACAAACTGGATAGACAAAAGTATAATTAATTAGAGATATGGCCTGACATGTTTCAGGCAAAATTAAAATATGGTGTGGAAGGGTTTCAGTTTGTTTCAAATCATAAACAATAAATCTCATTCTCCATCTTTTGTCACCAGCCTAAGATCTGAACAACTATCTTCTTCCAAGATGGGGAGGGGCATTTCAAGATCTAAATGCCTATCTGCCTTTGGACCTCTTGATGCATAGGACAAAAACTCAAAATCATTTCGCTTCTGTGTTGTAAGGCATATATTGTAAAGATGAAAGAGTGTTTTTACAATTTGTTAGGAAAGTGTCATTTCAAGATCTAAACAACCTATCTACTTTTATACCACTGAATGCACAATTTGAAACGGAACAGTCAAAATGGTTTATCTTTCTTGTTCTAAGGCATAATTTATTGTAATAAAGATGAGAATAGTGAATTCACAATTTGAAACGGAACAGTTTGCTTCCACACCATTCACGAGGAGCGAAGTCTATGCCTTCCTTATCCTGAAAAATTAACATGCAAAAGGAGGAAAAGTCCCTCCTTCCCTCTCTAAAATAATACGAAAAAAAAAATGGTAAGCCATTCTTTATGAACAAAAAAATCATCCTTTCAGATAGCCAAAGAGTTTGTTTCATCTATAAAGTCCCTATTTGCATTGTCCCAGTGCATTTCCCAATTCAATTTTGCTTTATGCTATTGCTTAAATAATGCCCTACAATACAAGGATAATTCAATAAAGGAGATGTACCCAAAATTGGGTACACTGCAATACTTTTACTCCAGTACATGATAGATGTTCGCCCTTTTTAAAGTATCCTATAATTTAGCGGATCCTAGATGTATCAGAGGTGTCCAAGCCCAATAAATTAAACTTTTTAACCCATAAAAATTCTTTTAGCTATCTCATTTGAATTATTTCTTATTTGCACAATTTCTTAACAATGAATCTGACTGTTCAGTAACTACTAATTTATATAGCCTGCATATTCTACATAGCTCAGTTATGAGTTTTTTTTTCTAATTATTATAGTATACTCTTACAAATTCATGCTATGGATAAATGAACACGTATACACATATTTTGTTTTATTCTTGTCATATCCATGATTTATCTGTATCTTGATTTTTTTTCACGATATGTTGTGTTCATGAAACTTTGTATTCATATCCAATAGCCATTGCACAGACTACTCCTCAAAAACAAATATAATTCCCTAAATTTATCAACTTCCCCCCTCTCCTAAACTATTTAGAATACTTGATCCTTTGCTTCATGGCTTAAAGTGCATTACTTATATGGCATCTTTTCCAATAGACCTTCTAACCAATAGCTCTTAACCCTTCTCTTGTCGACAACTTGCCAAACTAATCCAAAAAATATTTTAAGGGATAATGCCTAGTATGAGAATGCTAATACAAGAAAGTGAAGGTTCCTTTCTGAACTGGGGAGGATTTGCAAATTATACAGAATATAGAGGTGTGTCCTAGGCGTGGCTTTGAGGTCCAGACACTAACTTTTAGATCATACACGTATAAACTAATATTTATATAGTGACGATGAAGTTTTGATGATTATAAAGAAGAGTCACAGATTCTAATTTCAAAAGCAATATAGCAAGAATCTACACACCTAAGGTGTGTGACTCAAACCAAAATCAGTCAACTATATAATTACCAAACAAAATGTGCTGAACCAGGATCCAACGCAACAGCAAGCAATTGTGTTCAACCTAGCTAAGAATTGCTGTTTTGTAAATTGTAATGACTTCAATATCAAGAAAATGAATACGACCATGGTCATTTTTTCATATATGCTGTCACAGAAGGAAGGCCAAAAAGGTAAGAGGTATTTTGCATATTACGAAAGGGAACTTCAAAAGGATAAATTATAAATAACATACCAGGGAAAATACGAGGCCATGATATAGAAAATCTGTAAGCTTCAAAACCTAAGTTGGCCATAAGTTCCACATCATCCTGTATTTCAACAAAACTACCACAGAATTAAGAAAATGCAAAACAAAAATATTAGATGATTCTTAATAGGAACAACGCTTCTTCATTTGAAAGAGAAAATGTGTATTTTTTTTTTTTTTTTTTTGTGTGTCTGTGTGTGTATGTGTGTGAGAGAGAGAGTGAGAGAGATTTCCCCTCAAAGAAATAATGACATCAACAACAACATAAGAGATTAGTAAATTAAATAAAAACAATGATTGTTAAACAAATTAGCTTAATGTGTGTATGCAGTAAAATTTACTAGAACAGAATGGAAACATATACTTTGATTCCTTTTTTCCTTTTTCTTTTTTTGTGATAAAAGCTATTTGTCTGATCACTACATGAATTTTGTCAGAATAAGAAACTATACCCTCAAATCTCATGGAGTTTGGAGCGTTAACAGGGACTCTAAGTAGTATCATAGCCATCTGGATAAAATACCAAGGGACACACATTTAAACAAGAGATTTTACTTTTAAAAGGAAATCCACTGAGCAAAAACTTTGATTTGGTCCATAAAAGCAAAGAACCTATGGAGATGTTTTTTAATATAAAATTATTGCCCTCCACAGCATCAACGCTCACGGCTACTTTGGAGTTGAGCTGCTGGCAGGAACTCCAGGAAGATTCATCTTCCAAAATATCATAGTAGTTTCTCCTATCCTTGACCAATGGCTTAATAGATTAAAGTCACACCAGGAGGAATCTGTTTAATGAAGAAACAACCTCTTTAGCTCAACCTTCATTAAGAATCAACAGTTATTCAATAAGAAGAAATGAAGACCAAGATTAAGCAATTATATGTGACTGCTCTTTTTTAAATGACCTGGACCATAATTGACGCAGGACGGAAGCGATTTAAAATTTGTGATGGGAAATTGGGATAAAAATTAGGGTTTTAGGGAATAAATTAAGGTTTGGACCTCACAACCAGGCAAATCACACGTCCACTTTCTCACGAATCACTCGAGTGAAAGAATTGATAAAAACAAATCACATGCTCTAATAAATCATATCTCACTATATCATTAAATTAGGGTTTTACAAACCATATATATAGAAAATCCTAATGTAACAATATAATAACAAATCTAACCAAATCTCTAATCCAATTTAATCAAATTTACCTAAATAACTAATTTTATCTCTATCAATTTTTTCCCACTTGGAAACATTCACCACCAGTGAATGGCAGTAAGAAGAAAGTCAAATACATTAGATGAAGGCAAACAAGCGTCTCGATATCCGGTAAACCTTTCCACCATACCAAATATATGTAAATTAGACATATCCGGAACCAAATATCAACTTTCTTGCTTTTCCATGGTGGTGAAACTTGTGGATGTGAACAAAATGAAGCGAGCTGAAAATCTGATACTGCGAAAAACGTCGTGCATAAAGCAGGAGCTCGATGATCATCTGGAGTAGAGCACCAAGGCACATGTGAAATAATAACGACCGAGCGAATGTGAAGGGCTGGTGGAATATCCGACTCCGAAGGAAACATAATAAACTCCCGCAAAAATCTGAAAAGGTTCGTACACTGGGTGTGAAGAGTCTCTACATTCCCGAAAGGGAATCTCGCAGGTTAAATCCTAATCAGCACAGATCCAGCTGGAAATACCTGCACTTTATCAAGTATATTTGTAATAGACTTGTAAGCATCATTGCTAAATATAATTTGCCTACGGATATTCACACGCAAACGATGTAAAAGGGGTGCAAGTAAATCTATAGGTGAATAAGACTTGTCAACTATGGAACTAGAGTCTACAAGAAATATGGACCTAGACTCGATAGACGCATGATTCTTATGTACAAAATGAAATAATTTATCACCTTATGTTAGCATTATTAACCCGTTCTTTTTATTTTTACATGGACTCTTGGGTGGAGAAGGAATCAACATAATTTTCTTTCCATTAAACATAAATGTATAGGTGTTGGATTTTCCATAATTATTAACATCTAGGTCAAATAACCAGGTCTACTGAGCAAAATATGTGCAGTATCCATGTGTAGAACATCACACCAAATATGATCAGTATAACTCGAAAATTGAATAGGCAAAAGACAATACTGAATAATAGCATGAAAACTTTTACCAACCCAAGTAACATTGTATAGTTGAGGGTGTGGTTCAGCTTTGAGGTCCATCTTATCAATAGCCGATTTAAAAATAATATTGACAAAACTATCTTCATCTATCATGACTTTATAACTCTTACCATTGTATGTGACATAACTGTGAAACATATTAGACCTATACTAATCCTCATCTCTAAATACAGTATGCAAGCACCTAACAACATGTAAAAGTGTATTTATTACATTATTCTCAACATCACTAAAATTCCCTTGAACTTCATAAATTTCTTGTTCAGTCTCACTATCATGTTTATTATAAATCTTGTCTATTAATAAATTTTTTGTAGGACATTGATAAGCAAAGTGACCAAAACCATGACATTTGAAACACTCAGTTTATTCTGTAACTGGTTTTGATGACTCACTAATGACGGTTTTACCTTTTATATCCTTAAAAACAGTATTAGTGTTTGTAGCATTAGTGTCAGATTGTTGCTTAGAGTACTCCACAGTTCTGAAAGTGGATTTTTTATCTGAAACTGTGTGCAAATATGTCTCATACTTGAGAGCGCACTGAAATGCATCCCCAACATAATCTAAAAAATGTGTAAGCACTTCACGCTTGAGCTCGGATTTGAATCCAGTGCGAAATCGTGAAAGGGTTAGACGACTGTCTTCTTGAATATCACATCACACTGGAAGCTCATCGAATTTATGCATATATTCAGTCACACTCATGTTTTCCTATCTTAAATTAGATAGCTAGTCAAGAAGGCGATTCTTAAAAGTTGGAGGAATATATTTCTTTCTAAATTCTTCTTTCATTTCAAACCATATTTCAATTGGTTATTATTACTCTCTTACTAACAGTCTCTCAACTGACATTCAATACACTTTAGGTGACGCTTGTACTTTTAATTTAGCAAAACGGACTTTTCGGACTTCTGACATCCCATACCATTCAAAAAGATAGTCTATATCTCCTAACCAATCATAAAAATGTTGGGGCTCATAACTGTCATCAAAAGAGACAACATCTACTTTGACTTTACGTGTGATATCATCGTATTAATGTTCATCCTCAAAATTATAATTTCTTCCAGTATTATGATGCCTTTCTAGTCTTCTCTCATTGCTTTGATTATTTTCAGCGGTTCTTTGTTCATTGACTTGTGTTTCTAAATCATCTAAAAGTGTATTTATTACATCTAAATCAGTTTGAATTTTTTATTAGTATCCATTATTTTGTTTAATTTATTCAAAACTTCAGTAAGGTCCATGATTTCTCTAAAATTTCTACCACTACGAAGCATGCAATAGTAATCTATATGCAGTTACAATAAAGCATACAGATGAATATACAAAATCCTAGACACCAAAACTAAATGCATGACTATATAATAAAATTAAAAAAAAAAAACCTAATGACTGAAAGTTGCTATATGTAGAAAAATACAATTCCTATTTATGCAATAAAATGCAACAAAAAAATAAATCTCATGGCAAACTATAAGTAACAATAAATTTTTCAAGTCTATGCAAATAACAAGAATGGAGTGTAAAATATTACTGACTGAATAGACAATGCAATTAGAATTTATCTCGATATAGAGTAAATCACACTTAAACACGAATTCCTTCAAGTGTTGGAAATTTTGCACAAACTCTGAAGTAGAAATCTCAAGAAGCACCTCAAGAATTAGCTCAAAATTATTTCTACACGAATCAGGCTCAAACTGAGCACAAATGGGGCCCAAAATGGCTTCAAAATCACCCAAAAATTGTTAACGGGTCTGCAGTTGCTTATCGGGTCGGGTTTTGTTGTTGTTGACTCAAATTGAATTGATAGGAGTGGAGTTGGAGAGAATCGGGTGGGGTATGTCCTGTTAGACCCAATCCACTTAGAAGTGAAGCTTCTGAAGTGGGTATGGGCTCATGGAGTAAACCCGAATCAGATTTGACCCGCTTCCTCTCACACACGGATTGTTGGATCCCCGAATCGCAGAAGCAATCCACGAGGGAGCGGAGGTAGACGATAGAGATGAAGGGGCTGTTGTGAAGTAGACCATGGATTAACGTTGAAGGAAGATGAAGGAGGCAAAGTGACGAAGCCGCGGCAAATCTGATGGATTCTGGGAGAGGTGAAGGAGGGCAGCAAGGAATGGTGGGCGACAAGGAGGCAGAGGGGTCGACGGAATCGGCAAAGGGGAAACGAGGTGGCGGACTACTGGAGGCTGATTGGGGAGGCGGCAGCAGCCTGTGGAGAGGGTTGAGGGGTTGTCAACTGGGTGGTTGCCGGAGAGAAAGAAGCAGAAGAAGAGATCTCGAGCCAAAGAGAACGAAGCAGAAGAAGAAGAGGGTCTCGGGGGAAAAGAAAAGAACCGAAGAGGGGTCAGAGGGATTTTGGGATTATTTTTTTTGGTGCTGGTGGGTTTTTTATGAAGAGGCGACGTGGGAAGGAGGAAGGGGAGAGGTGCTGCTACTGCAGGAGAAAGAAATGAATTTTTGGTTTCTCTCTCTTTTCTTCTCTCTGATTTTGTTTCCTCTCTGATCTCTCTTTTTTTACTTTTCTTTCTCTCTCTCTATTTTCTTTCTGCTCTCTCCTTTTAATTTTTTTCTCTTTTTTTATCCCTTTTTTCACTAATTTCTTTTCAGATCTAAAAAAAAGTAATAAGAAAGAAGGTGAAAGAGTAAGAATGAGAGGATGTGGATTTGAGGATTTGAACTCTGATACCTGATGTTTAGCTATAATACCAATTTGACGCAGGACGGAAGCAATTTAGGGCTTGTGATAGGAAATTAGGATAAAAATTAGGGTTTCTGGGGATAGGTTAGGTTTGGACCTCACGCCCAGGCGAATCACACGCCAACTTTCTCACGAATCACTGGAAAGAAAGATTTGATAAAAACAAATCGCATGCTCTCATAAATCATATCTCACTATATCATCAAATTAGGGTTTTACAAACCATATATATAGAAAATCCTAATACAACAACATAATAACAAATCTATGAAGAGGAGGTCTCGGGAGAAAAGAAAAGAACCGAAGAGGAGTCGGAGGGATTTTGGGATTATTTTTTTTGGTGTTGGTGGGTTTTTTATGAAGAGGCGGCGTGGGAAGGAGGAAGGGGTGCTGCTACTGCGGGAGAAAGAAAGAATTTTTGGTTTCTCTCTCTTTTCTTCTCTCTGATTTTGTTTCCTCTCTGATCTCTCTTTTTTTTACTTTTCTTTCTCTCTCTCTATTTTCTTTCTGCTCTCTCCTTCTTTTAATTTTTTTCTCTTTTTTTATCCGATTTTTTATCCATTTTTTCACTAATTTCTTTTCAGATCTAAAAAAAAGTAATAAGAAAGAAGGTGAAAGAGTAAGAATGTGGGGATGTGGATTTGAGGATTTGAACTCTGATATCTGATGTTTAGCTATAATATCAATTTGACGCAGAACGGAAGCAATTTAGGGTTTGTGATAGGAAATTGGGATAAAAATTAGGGTTTCTGGGGATAAGTTAGGTTTGGACCTCACGCCCAGGCAAATCACACGCCAACTTTCTCACGAATCACTGGAAAGAAAGATTTGATAAAAACAAATCGCATACTCTCATAAATCATATCTCACTATATCATCAAATTAGGGTTTTACAAATCATATATATAGAAAATCCTAATACAACAACATAATAACAAATCTAACCAAATCCCTAGTTCAATTTAATCAAATCTAACTAAATAACTAATCTCTATCAATAATCCAAAGATAACTACCAAAAAGAAACCAATCCAAACAAACTGGGATAGACCTGATTGCGATTACGAGTTGAATGTTGGAGCTAGAAGTCTTATCAATGGACTCACTGGTGGAAGGGTTGTGCTCAGAAATGAAAGAGGGACTATTATTTTCTATAATGGTATTTTCTATAGCAAAGGTCAAATTTTAATTGCTGAAGACTGAATCCTATATGACCGAGCCATAGTATTTCACGCTCTGAGCAGATTATCGATCCCTTGAGTGTAACACTGCAATACCTATTAGTTTCCATGGGTCTAGTGTCAACTCTTCCCCAAACACACCTCAAGAGAAGCCACCAATTGTGAAAGTCTTCCTATTTAATCTCCCTATTCTCTTGAGATTTCTGATTCTGAACTTCTCAATGCCATCAAAAAAAGGTAAATGCAATTGTACTACAAAACATCCTATTTCTAGTATCATCTATCCCTTATATATTTTGTTTTTGTTTTTGTTTCTACCTTAATTATTATGTCAGTTCCTACTTCATATCAAGAACCTTTGTTAGATTCTAAATGGATGGGGATACTGTTGCTTTGTATCAAAATTTAACTTGGGAGTTGGGAGTTAGCTACTTTGTACTTTGCTGATTGGGAGAAAGGTAGTTGGTTGTCACTGGGTTTATAGTTGAGTTTTTTCCTGATGATCAGACAGAACACCTGAAAGCCAGATTGGTGGCAAAAGGGTATACACAACATTCGGAGCTGATCATTTGAAGAACCCCTAGTGGCTCGATTACACAATGTACAGATTCTTTTATCAGTGACAATCTTTCAGTATTTGTTGCTGTATAAAAAATGCCTTTTTTGCATGGTGATCTTCATAAGGTATACACAGTCCAACCACTTTAACGAACTTCAGGGAGGCTACATGTATTCATCTCAAGACAGTTACATATGGTTTAAGCAATCTCCTCGAGCACGGTTTGGCAAATTCCGTATTGTAGTAGCACAAGTTGGTCTCAAACAAAGCGTATGATCTTTTTTATGTTTGTTCAACAGTCTTCTAAACAGTATTATCATTCTTGATATTTATATTAATAAATAAAGTACCACCACTTGAATTCTTACTTAAGCAGCCACTGTCATATAATAAATCTCGATATGTTGCAATACTTTGATAAAGATTGCCCATTCGTCAAAGGGGCTTCATTATCTCAGAGAAAGTAACTTATCAAGGAATCAGATATTGTTGGGATTCAAACCAGCTGATAATCTGAAAGATCCAACTATCAGGTTTAATAAAAATTTGTATGATCCTAATAGTTGAAGGTTGATTGGCAAAATCATTTATTTATTATTATCAGACCAGACATCACCTTCGCTATTGATGTACTACATCTTAATATACAATCTCCTCATCAGCTTCACTGCAACCCTTGTTGTATCTAGAGTAGAGATATCTCAATGGAACGCCTGATAAAGGCTTATTCTATAAAACTTTGTTTCTTTTGAGTGTGGTTGGTTATTCTAATATTTATAGGGCCAAAGAACCTCTTGTTCTATTACTGACTATTGCACTTTTGTTGGAGGGATCCAATACCTAGTGTAGTAAGAAGAAGACTATTGTTGCACGATCTATTCTAATGTTGAGTGCAAGGATATGGTACATACTGCCTGTGAGATGATTTCTATCCAGTCTCTCACATGTGTGATGAATGTTAGTTCTTCTAAACCTATGGTGATATAATGTGACAATAAATTAACGATGCATATTATGAGAATCCTGTATTTCGTAAGAGGACAAAACATATTGAGGTTAACTACCATTTCATTCGATATATGGTCCTGTCTAAGTGAATTCTCACTTCTTATGTTACTTTTGAGGGTCAAAATACATCTTCACCAAGGCTTTGTCTAAAAAAATCTTTCTCCATTCTTTCCACCAAGCTAGACATGATATGATATCTATACTCCAGCCTAAGCGGGAGTATCAAAGTAGTAGGGTTATTATTGTAATTCTTGTCTTTTCTCCTTATTTTTTAATAATAAAATGGTAAATTCTATTTGGCTTTAGAGTATTCTGATCTTTGATTTCCAACTCCAAGAGACTATCAATTTTTCTCTTGGTGCCATTTATTAACCATTACATTAAAGCACCGAGAGAACTAGATTGAAATGATTGTAAAGTATGTCAATTTTATGGTTCAGAATAGATTTCAAATGTACATTTTGGCACCTTCATGTTCCAATTTCAGCTTGGATTATTTTCATTTGTAATTAATCTCACTCTTCTAGCATCTCTAAATGATCAAAATATACAACGTGATTCCTACAGATATGCCTTTTTGCTCAGATAGAAATACAATCCTAGATTTGCAAATTCAACCTTGAGAATAATACAGAATTGCAGATGAAGTTTTAGAAATCAAAGTCCCATATATAGAAAAGATAGAATGATAATGTACAAAAACATAGGGTGCATCTATGCCACCCTGAAGTAATATGCACAATGGCCCGATTAGAATGCAAATATGGAATAAATTTGAAGAAAATAATAGAGCAAACAGTCCCTTTCAAAAAAGTAAGAGCGCTTTGAAACACAGATGGAATCAATAACGGAATGAAGATGAAAACATCGAGACTACCACTGCTAACAACATCCAAGATTCAGAAAGGTAATACGACAATTATATGCAGCCAGTTAAAAGTTTTATATTTGGATATCAGGGAGATTAAAATGAAAACTGAATAGCATTGTATCAGAGAGAAACTTTTTTGGTACTAAGACTTATATGTTTAACAATGATCGGGGAAAATTATTTCACGATTTTTGCTATCTTAAATGCAAACAATCCACTCTGGATGGATTCTCAAAGCATAAAACGGAAAGTCAAAATCACAACAAGGTTTATTTCCATTCGTGAAGAAAAGGAACAGTAGACAACCTTGTAGCGATGATATTGGTCAACAGCAATGTCCCCATTGCTTCCGTCCTTAATATTTCCTGGTGGAATAAAGTAACAAAAAATGAAGTTATTAATGTGCAGAATAAAGTAATAAATGATGAAGTTATTAATGCAAATGAGTTAGCATATATACATAAAATATTGGATAATAGAATACTATTAAAACAGACCTTTTGTTTCAGTGAATACATCCCAGATGCTGTCCCCCTTGCCATCCTCTAGTCTTGCTCCTTCAACCTATAAAATGCCAAAGGAAAAAAAAAATGTCCTTTAGAAATTCTCATAAGGCTCGTACTCATACTAGTCAACACAGAAATTATAAATCAACCATTTTTCAATTAAGAAAATAGCTGAAGTAACTTTTATTTACGAATGAGATAGTGAAAGAAAACATAAGGATAGCAAATTTCCATAGCTTTACAGTTAACTAATTTACCGAACAATCATGAAAAATTTTGGGATACCTGAAGTAAATAAATACTTCAATAGTTCCATAAATAAGATAGTAAGGAGTAGTTCGGTTAGCTATGTGTAGAGTTGTTGTAACTATTTTTGTTGGAAGCACCAATCAATGTATGCCATCTCAACTAAAATTGCAAAAGTTACATTATTATCCAAAATGGAAGCAATTTCTCGTTTCTCTTGCATGTGGCTTTGCAATGCTGTTGCAAGTAAAGATTTCGCTTTATTTTTCTTCTGAAGATGACTTTGCTAGTCCAATGCAAGTGGCATTTGCTGCCAATTTGAGATGGTGTGTTTGCCAACCAAAGTAACAGAGGAAAGATTGAATAGTTCTCAACAACAACAACAACTAAGCCTTTTATCCCAAGATTGATTAGTTCTCATTTTTTTCAAAATTTTCATCAAGATTAACAAATCCTAAATTACATTTTCCCAAAAATAAATTAAAAAATTAATAGATTATCATGAACTAAAAAGAATGATTACAAATCAACAAGGAAACAATCTCCTTTCTGAACTCAGAGTTTATGAAATCCTTCTTCCCCTAAAATTAGAAATCAATGCATCAACCTGCCCCTAATCAGAGATAAAAAAAAAATTAGAAATCAATGCATCAATTTGCCCCCAATCAGGACAAATTATAACCCACCGCTGAATCCTTAATCAATCGGCCAGCTTCTTTATCGAAGAAAAACCTCATCTTTTCTAGTCCGCAACCAAGATCAATCCAGTTACAAATAGAACCCAGCAAATGTCACTAGAACCCACACTAAAGGGGGGCAAAAAAAAAAAATCAAGCTTTTTGAAATAGGATCCTTCGGAACCGTTACCTGATACGCTGAGGTGGCGCATCCGAAGACGAAACCAGGGGGGAAATCCTTGCGAGAAACCTCCACCGTCTTCTCGTCAAATGGTCCGTCTTCGGTGGCCATGGCTGATAGCTGTTGAGATTCGCGAGAGAGAGAGAACAGAGAGAGTTGGGTGGGGATTTGTTCGTTTATATAGGAGGTGATTTCAAAGGGGTCTTTTTGTAAAAGTCCGCACCGGTTATGTAGGGAGTTTCTAAAGAGCACACCACTTTTCTCAGTGAGGCCACTGAACAAGAAGATGGGGGAAATTCTAAATGAGCACACCACTTGCTTATGAAGGGAGTGTCCAAAGGAGCACACCATTTTTCCCACTTTTCAACCCGGAAAATCCGAACAAAAAAAAACTATCTGGTGCAAGCTCACTAGAAAAAGTGGTGTGCTCCTTTGGAAACTCCCCTTAGGAAGCACCCCTTTTCCATGTTGCCCACTAAGTCAAGTGGCGCTCTCCCATTTAGGATTCCCCCGAAGATGGTGACATTAAATTTTCTTTTTCTGAGTCATCTCGCAGGGAGGGGTTTTGGTGTGTCATATCACATCGTTCGGGTAGTAGATTCAATAATTAACGGCCACATGTCCTGCTTCGGACAGCACAAAAGTGATGTGACATTAATCTTTTTTTAATTTTGAATTGTTTTTCTCTCCAAGAGATTATTTATTTTCTAAGAAAAAATCTAAATTATTTTTTGGTATTTTTTGGGTATAAATCTCTAATAATTTTTATATTAGATATTAATTTGTTACATATTATTATTTGGATAATAGTGACCAACAATATAAGCCTAACCATAATTAAAAATTAATTATGACAGTAAATTATTTTAATTATTTACAAATTAACTAATCAAATTTTTAGACTTCTGCTTCCTTTTACTTCATTTTTCTTTTCTCCGTCACCCCTCGTAATAAAAATATAAATATGATGAAAAATTTTAACTGGCGATCGGCATAAATAGGGTGGCAAATAGGCCGGGCGGTCCGTTGGACACGCCTGGCCCAACACGTGCTCGGCACGGCTCGCCGAAGCAGTGCCTTTCCCGGCACGACTCGGGCCCGAGCCGGGTGCTCCGAGTTGCCAGCACAGCTCAGCTCGATCGAACTGAGCCGTGCTAGGCACACGCCGGGCCACGTTAATTAATTTTTTTTTTAAAAAGTGGTCTTTATAGCCGTTGGGGCATTTGTAATTTTCTCACAATACACATAATCTATCATAATCCTTACTTAGTGTTTTTGCAGCATTTGAAATAGAAAGAATTTTTCTTCCATTTTTTTCGTTAATACTTCCGAAAATACAGCCGCAATAGAAATTTTAAAAAATATTACTAAACCAATTTTAGATGGCAAATTATTTTATATTAGGTGTATTTGTCACATACTTAATTTATGTGTACAAGATAGATTAAGTATAATAAATGATTCAATAACTAAATTTAGGAATACAATAGTATTTATAAAAAATAGTGGGCCAATAAGACAATCATTTAAACAAATATGTAGGAATTTTAAAATCTCACCTAAAATTTTACCTCTATATATAAAAACAAGATAGAATTCTACATATAAAATATTAAATATGACAATTAAATATAAAGATATATTAAATATATTTAATGAAATGAAATTACCATCTTATACTTTAGATTTTAATGAATGGAAATATTTGCATTGCATTTGTAATTTTTTAAGCAAATTTGAAAATGCAACTAGAGCACTTTTAGGCACTTACTATCCAACTACACATATTGCACTATATTATATAACCGAAATTAGTTCAGTTTTTAATGAAAGTAGAAACAACCCAATACTTAAAGATATTGTTTAACCCATGAAAACTAAATTTAATAGATATTTTAGAAATTTCTCATACTTACTATATTTTGTAATTGTTGTAGATCCATGTTGTAAGTTAATAGACTTGAAATTTTAATAAATTTATTTTATAAAAATATGTGTTATTCAGATAATATTAAGGATTTAGTTAATGATATTAAAACTTATTTAGATATTATGTACTACACACATGAAGATATATATTGTGATAAATCACAAACTACAAAAGAACCAACTGCTAAAAAAATCCGAAATCCAATAATGTCATCTGTATTTCACCAAAAAAAAACTAGGTAATATAATACTTCTTTTAATGAATTTCATTATCATTTGAAAGTGCCAACTATAAAAATGACTTGTCCCTTGAACGTTATAAAGACTTTAATATTTTGGCATGGTAAAAATCACAGAAAAAATATATCTTGTACTTTCCAACATGGTCTGTAATTTACTAACCCCTCCGGTGTCTACAGTAGTATCAGAGTCTGCTTTTAATACAGGTGATAGAGTGTTAACGGAGTAAAGGAGCTCAATAGCAGCAAACATATTGGAAATGTATAGAGTAAGAGAACTCACCATATGATTAATGAAAATTGAAAACTTATGTATTTTCTTTTCGAATTCTAATTTCTACATTTGTAAATTTTTTCATGTAATTTTTTAGAACTCATAAATTTCTTGGAAAAATACTAAGAATAAGTTGATAGTGACGGTCAGGTTTCTCTCCTCTCTCTTCGAGTTTTGTATGATTTCTAAAGAGATTTATAGAGTAATTTTATTAATGTAATAAGATTTAATATAATAAAATTTTATTTTTATTTTTTTTTTCTTGTTAGATCTAATTAAATAAAGTTAACTATTCTATTAGACTAACTTAATAATCAAATTAATATTTTTTAAAAAATAAAAAAAAAAGTGCCGGCACGGCCAGATATTACATGTGCCCGACGAGCTAAGCCCAGGCCAATGCCCGAGACAAACGTGTCATGCGTGCCAGAGGCGGGCCGTGCTCGAGCCGGGCCAGACACAGCTGGATTGCCACCCCCTAGGCATAAATTCTATCTTTGATTATAATTGAGTAAAAACATTTCCAATAACAATCAATATGTGGTAATGATCTCTGGGAACAATAAAATGTAAAAAATAAACAAAGAAGATTGCTAATGAATCATAAAGGCTTCTATCTATCAGAAGCCAAATTAGTTTAACCTCACGCATGTAATTATAAGGTTTTACATTCATAGTGGTGATTAGATAAGATTATTATGTTAAAAAATATACTTAGAGCCTGTTGATAGATAATTACAATAAGATTGAAGACTAAAATCCAAATATTGATTTGTTAAGGACTACCATCAGAATATGACACTTATTAGAGACATACATTCTAAAAATACTTATTTTGTCTTAAATTAGTTCATGAGGAAAGATAGCTGTCTATCTTAGATCTGAAAAGATCATAATTATGCTTATAATCATCCCTATGCCAACTTCAATCGCTCATGCAGCATAACAAGTCAGTAAAGTTGAGGATCAGTGTTAGTTTTAACTTTCCTCCTAACCAAAAAAAATGGAAAATGGCAGCGAATGTTATTATTTTACATTCTAACAAAACCAATTTACATTTCTAATTTTCATGGACGACATCTATATTCCCAAAGGTGTAGAAATAAGTCTTCGAGAGGTTTAAATAATCGAATCCAACATGCAGGCCAAAACTTACGCGTACAAGGATGGATCATATCTCTTCTCTGAGCTTTTGCACGATAAGAATATTACAACCTAAAGAACTCTCAGCAATGCCTGCTACTGAGACCTATGCAAGAATATTCTCTGCATCTCAAATGCTTATATATGTGCACATAAAATCCAAACCACTCAATTGTAGTGCCGAGTCCCACAATGGCAACTCTGAAGCCACAATTGCCGCAAGAGCTCTGTAAAAAGGAAGAACAAAGTGAGATCATAACGTTCAAGCATATTAAGCCAGGACAAACATTGGGGGTCTTGTTTGGTTGCAGGGAAAGTTAAAGAAAAGAAAAGAAGGAAGAAACCTATTTTACATTGTTTGGTTTGGAAGAAAACTCAAAGAAAAAGAAGATTAGAGGTAAGTAGGAAAAAATAAGGCCTAAAATTCTCTCCCCTTTTCTCTCCCATAACCTAGAGAAAATGTCACTTGGCGTTGCTATCACACTGAATCATGCTAGAAGATTGCAGGGATTTCTGAACAATTTTTTTCTTAATTATTTTTTATTTTCTACTTTTTCTTTTTAATTTTTTGTTTTAGTTTCTCTCCTTCCTAAAATGAAGAGAATCTTCTCTTCTTCTTTTTTTTTTCAATTTCTTCTAACATTCTCCCTCCATTTCTTTTCCTTTTCTTCATTTCCTATCATACCAAACATAACTTTAAGCGAAAACAAAAATGTAACATGTTCTATACCCACATCAGACTCTTCCAGACAAGGCTGTCATATAACTACAAAGGAATAAAAGTCTAGACATGCCAAAAAGAAACGTCTATGAATAAACTCCTTGGTTTGGGCTCATCGAGAGTCTCTAAATGGCTATGTTTGGTTTGAAGGAACATGAAGGAAAAGAAATAAAAATAAGAAAGCGTTTTTTATTATTTGGTTTAAGAGAAAATTTAGAAGACGAGAAAGTGGGAGAAAAGTAAGAGAAAACATGACTCAAAATTTCTCTCCTTTTTTCTTTATCTATCCTAGGGAAAAGGAGAGTGTTATTTAGTAATATTACCATATGGAACTATAGGAGACTGAAGAGAGCTTGGAATATTTATTTTTATTTTTAAATTTCTTTTTTATATTTTCATTTTAGTTTCTCTTTGAACCAAACAACAAAGAGAATGCTATTTAAAAACATTGGGCATACACCATATCAGCAATATCGAAAATATCATATTAATATTATATGTAGCAGATTGATATTATAATTATCATACCAGGGCACCTCAAAATCCAATATAATATATGCGATATATATCAGTTTCTGCTATTATCCAAACCTTGTTTAAGATCCAATGCACCTCACATGGGTTGAACGACTTTGCATAAGTTGGTATGCCTCTTGCACCAGGAAACCAATACCAAAATTGGTTTGAGTACACTCAACTCACGGGCATGGACCCAAACTCTAACAACTTGCAGCCGTACAGGTAAGTCATGGCCATTATAATATATCAAGGGTTACTAGACTGGCATAATATTGGAAATCAATTGTTATCGTTAACACAAAATTGAATGTAAATCTTTGATCGGTAATTGTATCTGTCAAAGCTAATCAGTCAAACACACAAACTTGATTGAAGAAAGTACCAGCTCAATATAGAGTTACTGCTGCAGCATCAACCCATGGAGGTCTCTTCGCATTATAGTAGAAATGTGCAATCATATGTACCAGTTCATCTGCTGTTCTAAACCCTGTAAATATAAAACACCTAAGGCTGATGATCCCAGATAATGATTTAATGGTAAATAGAAAAGGTATTCATATTTATTGCACAGTTTCTACCTTTCTCCCTATACAAAATCCTGTTTCCTTTAAGAAACAATAGCTGAGGACATTCTCTGACTTTAAGAGCATAAGCCAAGTCCGTCTCGATGTTGATATCAATCTTGACAGTCTGTAGCAAAGGCCAGTATTCATCATGCAGCAAAATATGTCAAGGAAAAATTATCATTTTAACTTGTGGCAGACCAGAGATTAATGCATAGTAGCAAATCCACGAAACTTTCTAGTACCAATTATAAGATGTATGGAGAATTGCTGCCATGCAGGAGCAAAGAGAACATACCCTTGGAGGCAATCGATCTTTGGCACTCCAGTATACCTTGGCTGCCTTTTCCAACTCCTTCAAAAGTTTCCAATTATCGGCTGCCCTGTCAAATAACAGTGTCAAAACATCATCAAGAGGAATGCAATCTAGAGTTACCTCCAAAAAGACTCGCTCAAGCAATTGTAAAACCTAAACTCCAAAAGATTTTTCATGTTGCTCCTACTTGTTCACCATATATGGAACTTCAAAGTTATATGATAGCTGAACGGTGTTCTAAAACAATGCATGTAGTTTTCTAGGGAATTAATAAGCAGCCTAGATATGCAAAAGCTAGATCGTTCACCAAACTACTGATTGGTGAGAAAAGTTGTATCCTGGTAAGGATAGAGTCTGAGTTCTTTCCAGCAAAATCTATTCCTCTTCCTCATTTAACTCTTCTCCAAATTTGTATTCTCCAATGTAAACCTAATTTTCCTCAAATAATAGCACTCAAATTCATATTTTTATAGATATTAATGGCAATAAATACGCTTCAGTTTGCCCTCACAGGTCCCATTTTTTTAAAGTACTTCTCCATATGTTTGAAACCTCTCAATCTAACTTTTACTGTGAAAGTCAATCTACATTGACAATGGTAAACAACGCAGAGAGGAGTTCAAATTGATTAATAAATGACTCTTGTGCAGAGTAGTCACTAAATCTCCTGGTATTCTCGGTTTCAGTAATCTTCACTCTTTCTCCTTCGTTTAACCAGTGCAGCTAAACTGGCTTTGCAAGGCATCCATCTCTAAATTAAAACATTACTATTCTTCCTTTCTATTGTTACACTGTTGGAATGGGAGTGATCATTTATGTTGCACGGATATGGATATTAATATCAAATACGATAAAAAATGGATACACAAAAATTTAAGATACAAATTCGTCATGGGTACGTACATATAATTAAATAATACTGTTTTACATATTTTTAAGCTGATGATACTTTTTACATCTCTTTAATAACAATTAAGATAATTTCATGAAAAAGAAGCCATTTAGCACAGTAGTAAGAACTACAATTAGTTCAGAAAGGTCATTGGCTCAAATTCTCAGCGCTGAGATTTTCTATTTTTAATAAAATTTACTCATTTTGATGGGAAAAGACAAACGATGATGATGATGATAAAAATTTACTCGTTTTAGTGGATTATCGATTACATTGTCCTGAATTTACAATGGTCTCATATCAGGTTAGAAACGACCCAGAGTCACACCCATTTCGTATCGTGTATCCTAAATGAATTGTGCGCAAGTCTGAACCCAATACGTATTGATTTCAGTTCATGGCCCATATATGTGAATCTGTGCTATGTAGGTGATCATAACCCTGCACAGCACATATATGTCACTACATGCATTCATATTTATCCTGTATGTTTTTTTTTTTATCAACTATTCTATAAAGATTCCAGGTCTTCTATTTGAGAGCCCACCCCACATCTATGCTGCAAATATTCAAACCATTTCACTCACCAACACTTTGTCCTAGATTGGTCAAAGTACTAAACTCCCCGGTTCACCTGAATTAGGCCCTTCCTACTTTCACCTCACCTAAACCGAAGTTCCCATTACCATTTCAGAAGCATTTGGCTCTTCATTCCCAAAGTTTCCTATTACAGGACACAAAACTGCTTTAAGAAACTTTCAGTCAAGTGCGAAAGACACGTGACAGTCAAAGGACACTAGGAAAGCACCAAACCCTTCACCAAAGCATAGTCATTTGACATAAGTTAACTTCCGCATTTTTTTATTGGCTTTGAATACTTAATTGTTGAATTTACTAAATAAAAAAGTCAGAACACAAATTTAAGTTTCTTTTAAAAGATATTATCTATTCAATTACATAAACAAAGTAAGAACTGTCTTTCTGACCAGCTAGTATAATAGTGTGCAATGCCTCTTTACCACTGGTTACTTATCATCATTAAAAGGAAGAAAATAGATTTGTCACTGTCCTAAATCAGCCACATTACAGTTGCACTTGATAGGTCCAGGATGATGGAAGTTTGAATGACCCAACAGAAGAGAAGGTTCAGTGCCGAAAATGAAACTTCAGAGGCTTATGATTTTGGAGGGAAACACTGAGGGTATTTTTCGTAATTACCCAAACAATAAACAAAAAAGTTTATATTATGAACCATAATAAGAAGTCTTTGTTTAAAGTAATCTCAAACGACCAGATGGAATTCAGAATAAGGCATGTGAAACAAATCCAGTCTTTTCAATGCATGATAAATACCTTCAACATAATCATTAATTCCTTTCATTTCTTTACTTTGGCTTATTAAGAAAGTAGGAGAACCACTAACTGCTTCTTGAAACAGCAGTAAGAAATGTATGAGAATGTTGTGGACTTAATCAAGGAATGAGCAAAGAGCTTGAAAAAAGCAAGTGACACTGACAAGAACGAAATCAATGAACATAATTTTTGGTGAAGACGAGTTCGTACGGATACTGAAAACATAGGGCAAGGATTGCTGGCATGGTTAGAGTCATGTGGCATCAAATAATTGAGGGCCCTCTAACAGGTCCAACCAACACCTTAACAAAATGAGAGGGTTCACATGGTCAAAAGGTCAAAAGGAATCGCATCTGTTGAGATATAATTGAGATATGATCATAATGCTAAAATATTTTGAGATACTTTCCCATTAGATATTGAGATATTTTCCTAAATTAGGATAGTTGACAAATCTTTGATTATTCTCTGATTATGATAGTTGACAAATCTTTGATTTTATGTAATTAGTATTAATTACAAATTATGTAATTATTCTTTTGATTGCCTCCTTCACCTATAAAAGGATGGCTCATTGTACAGTTCAATGATAAGAAAATATATAGAAATTTCTTCAGTCCGCTTTCGCTCTATTTTTTTCAACATGGTATCAAAGCTATCAGAGTTCTGGTGCCTCTTCTAGCTTCTTTTGTGAGTGCATAAGTGAGTTTTTTCTTTGTCCTCACACATCTCGAAACTCTTTGTGCCCGTTTCGACCATTTTTAAGTCAGATCTCGACAATCTTCTACCTTCAGATTGTTTGTCTCTCTTCGATCTCCTTCCATCAAAATTTCAGCTCCATCGGACTTGACAAGCTCTTCCACGCACCATGTAAAGTCTCTACAAGTGATCTTTACATACCTCTCTTTTTCAACGCGTGAGCTCCACTTGTCCTGCTCAATTCTGTTCTACAATCAGTTTGGCTTTTTCGGACGTTGATTTGTTTTTGGTTGATTTTTCGGGAGTTGAGTTTGGCATATTTGTTCCAAAATGTCTTCCCAAAATGATATTGTTCGTCCATTTGATATTGTTTTAGATGGAACCAACTATAGTCTTTGGGCTTCCAATATGAAACTTTTTCTCAAAAAAAGAAAATTGTGCCGTTATGTTTCTGAGGATTCTCCTAAGCATGTTCGTGCTAAAGATGAGTCCGCCGCTGATTAAGTTACTCGCTTGGACGACTGAGAGAGTATTCATAGTAAAATTCTGCAGTGGATTGTTAATACATCAATCCCATCTATTAACAGTTTTTTACTCAGACACGAGAATGCAAAAGCTGCATGAGATTTATTGGTTGCTCGATACGACTGCTGCAATGATACTTCTCTTCAGTTTCAGATTGAGACAAAACTTTACCAGATACGTCAAGAACCTGATCAGTCTATTACTAAATTTTACTCTCAAATCGCTCTTCTTTAGGTTCAGTTGACTGCTGTCGAACCCCAACTTCATTGTGCTGCAGATATCGAGCTCTTTGCAAGATATCGGAACCGTCGTAAGTTTATGCATTTTATGATGGCTCTTCGCGACTTTGAGTCCACGCGGACAGCCCTTCTTCATCGTATGCCACTTCCTACCATGAATCTTGTTGTTTCTGAGTTAATTTCCGAGAAGCATCGTCGCCTTACTATGAAGGTACAGTCTCACGATCTTGTTTTGGCTGTTGTTTCTTCGGCTTCCTCCCAACGGTCTGCTCCACAGTCACAATCTCCTTCTCAAAAGTTATTTTGTCGGTATTGTAAGAAAAGCGGTCACTTGATTACTAATTGTTTCCAGTTGCAACGAAAAAAGTCACGAAACTCTCATGGTTCCCTCCAACAGGCGGCTATGGTTGTCTCCACTGATCCCTCTACCCCTGAGTCTTCTTCTCGGTCTAATTTGCTCACTGCTGCTGATATTGAGGCTTTGGTCCATTAGGTTCTGTCTCGTTCATCTACTGCACTATCTGTCACTCCAGATACTTCTTGATTTATAGATTCTACTTGTTGTAATCATGTGACTTATGATCCCACTATTTTTTCCACTAAATCTGCACTAGACCCTAACCATATTATTTATACTACCGATGATTCTGCAATGCCTGTTAGCCATATTGGTTCTATTTCTACCTCCGACATCTCTGTCGATAACACCTATTTAGTTCCTAAGTTATTATCAAATTTCCTCTCTGTTGGCTAACTTGTTGAGTTAGGTTTTGAGCTTCACTCTTCTTTTCGTGGTGTTGATGTGCAGGATCCTCGTTCGGGTCGGGTGGGGTCAGGTCATTGGGACAGGCTGTAAAGTTTGACGTATGTTTGAAATGGTGAACTTGCAGATTCCTTCTACTACACCTTCATCTGTTTTTGCCATCACCTCTAGCATTTGGCATTCTCATCTCGGTCATATTTTTTTACCTCGTATTCAGTAGTTAGGCTCTAATGGTCTCCTTGGTTCTGTCACTTTTGATAAGTTTGATTGTCTTTCTTGTCAACTTGGAAAACAAACTCATTTACCTTTTAATACCAGTGACTCTTTTTCTTATGTTCCTTTTAATCTTATTCATTCTGATATTTGGAGCCCTTCTCCAATTTCTACCAAGGGGCTCCCGCTACTTTGTCATATTTGTAGATGATTTTTCACGTTATACATAGATTTATCTTATGCATAAAAGTTCTGAGTTGTTTGCAATTTACAAACGCTTTCACCAAATAGTATTTACCCAGTTTTCTTGTGCTATCAAGATTTTTCATTCTGATAATGCTCTGAAGTATAACGAAAAATCCTTCATTGAGTTTTTGCAACAAAATGGAACTCTCTCTCATCGCTCTTGTCCATATACATCACAACAAAAAGGATAGGCAGAGCATAAACACCGTCACATTCTAGACACCGTTCGATCTCTCCTCATTTCTGCCTCGCTTCCTGAGCGTCTTTGGGGAGAGGCTGCTCTTACTACTATCTACACCATCAATCGTGTCCCCCCACCCATTCTTGACAACAAAACTCCTTTTGAACTGCTGTATGGTACCATTCCTGATTACAGCTCTCTTCGAATTTTTGGTTGTGCTTACTTCGTTCTTCTCCCCCTGCAGGAACGATCGAAGTTAGAACCTCGTTCCAGACTATGTTGCTTTCTTGGTTATGGCATTGAACAAAAAGGATACCGTTGTTATGATCTTATCACAAAACGCCTTCGTATCTCTCGTCATGTAGAATTTTGGGAACATAAGTTCTTCAGCACCCTTTCTTCCTTTCCCTTACTTTACTCTAGTCATTCTCTTGTCTTCACCAATCCCTCTATTACTCTGTTTTCTGAGTCTACTAGCTCTTCTACAAGTGATACCAACTCCTCTAACGATCCATCCTCGGCCTCTTCCAATGACCTTGCTCCCCCTTGGATCCAGCATCATCACTTGGTTCTCTTCAAGATGTACTTGTACCACCTTCTACCGCTGAGTCCTCCCAAATTATTGCACCTCATCATTCTGATAGGGTAAGAGCTCCTCATTTCTATCTTCATGATTATCATTGTTTCTCTGCTCTTACTACTCTTCATGAGCCTCACTCTTATCGTGAGGCTAGTTCTGATCCTCTTTGGCAGCAAGTTATGCCTAATGAATTAGATGCTCTTACCAAGACACATACTTGGAATTTGGTGAATTTGCCTCCTGAAAGATTTGCAGTGGGTTGTAAGTGGGTTTATAAGATTAAGACTCGGGCAGATGGCTCAGTTGAGCGATTCAGAGCTCGTCTTGTTGCGTTGGGTTGCTCTCAAAAGTATGGTATTGACTATGAGGAGACTTTTGCTCTTGTTGCTCGACTTAGCTCTATTAGATCTTTGATTGTTGTTACCGTTGTTCGGTGTTGGTCATTATTTCAGATGGATGTTAAAAATGCATTTCTGAATGGAGATCTTACTGAGGAAGTTTATATGAAGCCTCCTTCTGGTTATGAGCATCCTCCTGATAAAGTTTGCCGCCTTCGTCGTGCGATCTATAGTCTAAAGTAGGCTCCTCGTGCTTGATTTGCCAAATTTACCTCTGTCATCACACGGCAAGGTTTTGTAGCCAGTGCTTATGACACTGTCTTACTCATCCGTAAGACTGCCTCAGGCACCACCCCCTTCTACTTCTCTATGTTGATGATATGATCATCACTGGTGATGATAATGCTGGTATTCGTGCGCTTCAGGTTTTTCTGGGTCATCATTTTGAAATGAAATATCTTGGCACTCTCAGTTACTTTCTTGATCTTGAGGTGACATCTTTTTCGGATGGTTATTCTTTTTCTCAGGCTAAGTATGCTTCAGATCTTATATCTAGGACTAGTCTAACCGACATCAAGACTGTCAGTACCCCTTTAAAATATAATGTTCGGCTCAACCTTACTGATGGTGTGTCTCTGTCTGATCCTACTCTCTATCGACAGTTGGTTGGTAGTTTTATTTATCTCACAGTTACTCGCCCTGATATTTATTATGCTGTTCACCTGGTCAGTCAATTCATGCATGAGTCTCGCTCATCTCACTATGCTGTTGTTCTTCGAATCCTTCGCTAAGTCAAGGGCACTCTTTTCCATGATTTACACTATTCATTTCAGTCATCTCTTGAATTACGAGATTATTCTGATGTTGATTGGGTTGGTGATCCTACGGATCATCGTTTTACCACTGGTATTTGTTTCTTACTCGGTTCATGTCTTATTTCTTGGCGAAGTAAGAAACAAACAGCTGTCGCTCGATCTAACACTGAGACTAAGTATCATGCCCTTATTGATACTACTGCTGAGCTTCTATGGCTGCGTCGTCTTTTGGCTAACTTGAATGCCCCTCCGCTGTCTCGTTCTCTTCTCTACTGTAACAACCAGAGTGCTATTCAGATTGCGCATAATATTGTTTTTCATGAGCGCACAAAGTATATTGAGATTGACTGCCACTTTATCAGGCATCATCTCAGTGTGGCACCATTCGCTTGTGTTCCGTTTCCTTTACTGATCAGCTTGCTAATACTTTCACTAAGTCACACTCCATGAGTTTAAGGGAGGGTGTTGAGATATGATTATAATGCTAAAATATTTTGAGATACTTTCCTATTAAATATTGAGATATTTTCCTAAATTAGGATAGTTAACAAATCTTTGATTATTCTCTGATTAGGATAGTTGACAAATCTTTGATTTTATGTAATTAGTATCAATTACAGATCCTCTAATTATTCTTTTGATTGCCTCCTTCACCTATAAAAGGATGGCTCATTGTACAGTTCAATGATAAGAAAATATACAGAAATTTCTTCATTCCGCTTTTGCTCTATTTTCTTCAACAACATCCATGTAGTATTCATAACATGTACTAAACCCATCGTATATGTTGAAAGAGTTCTGATTCTAAAAAAGAATGATGTAAGCATGATTCCTGCATGATTGACCTCAACATATACCACATAATGTTGGAATAGACAAAGCCTCAGGCAACTTCTTAGTTGGCAAAATAGTCGTTCCATATCAGAGCATATCATCCTAAAGGCTTAAACTCGACACTATCATTGATATATATACTAGGCAAGCAAACTCAATGCTACTGACAAACATGGTTGATGACCAAGTTAAAGAATCATAGTTGCTTAAAGATTATACTTTGACTATAAATGTAGAATTGTTCGATGAGAGAGATATTAGTACCTATTATACCGTTCAAAAACGAGAACAATCAGAGGGCTAGGATGAAAGGCAAAGCTCTCCCACTCTAAACAATTGATCTCCTTCACCCATCCCTCGTCCATCTCCCCCTCCCAATCAATCTCAACCCCATCAACCACCACGTTCTTGATAGCGTGCTTATCAAAGTAGTCCGACGCCCTGATGCCCCATCCAACGTCCGCGTCCAACGGCCAATCTGGGTCCTCCTCCTCAATCACATAATCAGCCCTCTTCCCTTTCTCCTCACCATTCTCCGGTTCCCCCTCATCCCCCACCTCGTCTTCAACTCTCTCCTTCAAGATCTCATCTTTTCCTTCCAAAACCTCAGCATTCTGCTTCCGGATCGACGCAAATGTCTTCTCCAGCGAGTCCCGGATGAAGTCCTCGACAGCTGCCGCCTCGCTCCGCCGCCCCCGCCGAGGCTTTCGTGGAATCTTCAACGGGAATAGATCATTGGGCGATTTTTCAGCAGATTCCTTGGGGTTTTGGCGGCGATTAGATCTCTTTTGGGGTTTAGAGTTAGGGTTTGGGTCGGACTTTGGGTGATCATTGGAATTAGGCCTCGTTGATGCGGATAACTTGGTCACGAATGGAGAATTAGGGATAGGGTTTCGTTTGAGAGAGAAGAGTGAAAGCTGGAGATGAGGACTAGGGTTTTGGTGAGAAGGTTTAGGGTAGAAAGTTTGAAGGAGTGACATCTCGCGGGAAACGACGATGAAGATAAAGTTTGGATCTTTATCGGTAATTCTTGGACAATCTTAATTTGTACAAGAAGCTTGTCTAAGCTTTATAATGTGGACCGGCCCATCACCTTTAATTTGTGGGGATTAAAATATGGAGTATTTTTTTTTAATACAATATATTTGCAGAAATCAACTGAGATATGCATTTTAAGAATTAAGCAATTATAGTTAACTAAAATATTCTAGTAAATGTTATTAGCAACGACTATTACAAGTTTCCCAAGAGGAAGAAAGAAAAGCATTAGAAAACTTTTAGTACTCTTCTAACTCCAGTCACCTTTATCAACGAGTTCTGTCAGATAATGAAATAATTTATACAAAATTCACTGAGGTTGAATATTAGATGAAAATACTAAATGAGCTACTTTTAGGGGAAATTCTAAATGCGCACCACTTTCCTTAACCAAAAGGTGTTTGGCTCCTCCTTTGTGAGCACTGTGCCCTCTTTAATCCAATTTCCTTCTTAGGAGGATGTGGCTGAGTGACGGCAATATCGATGGATTAGGTGCAATCACAATGGGCGAGGCCTGGCGAAGTCCCGCAACATTAATTTTCGCACCGAATGAAAAGGTTTCATGCCGATTGGGATCGAGGCCTAAATGATTTGGAGGTGGTTTCGAGTGAATATAGGAAGAGGGGAATCAGGAAAGAGAGGAGAAAAGAAATAGAGAGTGATGCTCATTAAAAGAAATAATTAGAGAAGAAAATGGCAAGGAAAATAGATAGGGCTAACTTAAAAAAAAAAAAAACAGGCTTCTTCTAAGTTATATGGTGCTCACTGAGAAACAGGGCTCACTAAGACTAAAATGGTGCGCCTTTAGAATTGCCCCCACTTTTAGTGTACTCAAACTAAACTCAAGAACACAATGTGACCAATCTATCCTCTACTAAATTCGCCTTGTTTTTTTTTTTTTTCTCTTAATTATTTATTTATTTATTTTAAATAGCTCCATATGTTTGTTCTCCGAGTATACTTTGTATAGTTCAAATAGTAAAACTGATATTAAATAGCAGTGTTCTGTAAATAAACTAGATTTCAACTGATGCAGCCCCTACTTGCAGCGAGATTAACAGCTAGCATGAGAAGTATAAGAACAGGAAGTTAACTTTATAGCTAAAGTTAAAACATGCAGAGTTTTAAAAATTTACGAAGTAGCATCATTTCCTTCAAGAACCCAGTAAGCAAGTTCCAGTTATCTACTGAGAATTACGGTACACAACAGAAATAAAATGATGTACAAAAGTATTCATTTAATTTTATTCGTCTACTGTGAAAAGTAAAAATGTTCGTATTAAAATAGTTATACCTCCCATCGAGTGAGAAAATCGTTTACGATGATTTAGTCATGTGCAACCTAAATCTATAAATTCACAAGTTCGACGAGAGGAGTTTATCAATATAGGACAAGTTAAAAGAACGAAAGGACGGCCGAAGAGAATATAGATGGAGATAATACGAAAAGATATGGATTCCAGAGATTTAAATGAAAAGATATTACTTGATAGAAATGAATGAAGAAGGACTATCAAAGTGATCGATCCGGCGTGATTCTTTTTTAGTTCGGATAGCCTACTCCAAATACTTAGATAAAAAATTTAGTTGCTGTTGTCTTCTGTTGTGAAAAATCTAACATCTGATAAACTGATTCATTGCATAAACGCACCAAAATATACAGCAGCGGGATGACAAAAGATCCTATTAAATCCATCAAAAGGCTTCAAGAGGTTTGAAATCTGAGAGACGCTAACAAGCTTGCCCCTCTATAGAAGGATCTTTCTTCTCCTCTGGCACTGGTGATGGCAATCTCCTTGCAGCAGCATCGGCACCGTCAACAGTCGAGGAAGAAGCTCTCTCGACAGAAACTAAACAGTATACAAATGGACACAAGTGTTATAATGCAAAGACTTGTTCAGAGATTGATTCCTGCAGCGCAGAAATGAGTACCCTCAGAGGGGATGTAAGAGATAGATTTCTGGCTAGGAATTGAACCGATCATTATGGTGTTCTTCTCCCCAAGAATCAGCAGTAAGTTTGCCAACACTGTAGCAGTTTGTATAGAGGCACCAAGGAATGGGCCATAACTGACTGAACAAAGTAGATTATGATGGAAAGAGGCGTCGATAAGCGACTCATGTTGCCATCTCCTATGGTTATGAAGACGACCCAAATTGCGTTTTCCAAATATCTGGGATAAAAAGCTTTGTCGCCGCTGCTGTAGCGGGGGCAAGAAAGTCTCAGATATGTCATTTGTTATAACTGTACAGAAACAAAAATACGATTCCTTACACAGAAATTTAACGAAAAATGAGCAGATCAGTAGCATATCATACAAAAAGTAAAACAACTAGAAACCCAGAACTTTCCAATAAGAAATTGACAGAAATTGCAACTACGAAGAAAGCCTTGAATGTCAACATATATATATTAAAATAGAATTACCTTGGAAAGCTTCAGTGCTGAAGGAAGAAGCAACAAGTTACACAGACCTGCTACGGTATGAAACTGTGGCACCTAAATTATGACTTAAATAAAAATCTCCAAAAATTATCATTCACTAGCATCTCAGGCCAGTGAGATAACAGGTCTAAAAATGCCACCAACAGTATAAGAAATCTATCAGAAAAAACACCAATGCTCAGAAAACAAACAAGCAATTCAAGGCACAATAAAATCATTTGAGAAACCATCACCTCAAGAAAAGCAAGCATATTTCCTGAACAAAACAGAATAAATATTGCTACAGTCAAAATTTATAATGGCATTGAGGATGTCAATAACAAACTTATGTTCATCACCGGAAGTAGACCTGCCTAAACAAAAAGAAAGATCCGAGGACTACTATATAGAGTTTGAAGAAAATAAAGCTAGTACAGAAAATCTTAGGACAAATGAACTTAAGGTCTGTAACATTTTTTACTCATCATCGTCCTCGTCCTCATCTTCATCATCAACTCCAGCACTTGAGTTGAGGGCATTCAATCGTTCAATGAGCCTGGCCTTCCTCTCCTCATATGTCAGCTTCTTCAGGTTGTATCTGTCAAATGAAGAACAAGAATTAGCAACAAAACAGACACATTATGCGCATTATCCTCTGTGAGGGGAACCAAGGATCGATATGGAAGAGACACATAAGGAGCAGGTTTATATTGGAAGGAGCAAGGTCTTACCTCTTGTGCTCCTTTGGTGGTTCCTTGGTGGACTTCGACGGTGTTGGGTCTGCCCTGATGGCGGCATGCACCTTCTTGTACAGCTCTTCCATGTTATCAGCTTCAATTCCTCTCTTGATGTACTCACTAAAGTGCGACTGATATTTCTCAGGTTCATCCTCCGTCAGCATCTGGAAGAAGAATCGCAAAATTAAACGACACAAAAACCAAGTTGAAACGTATGCCCAAGGAGTATATAAACAAAATGACTTGTCAAACGCAGTCCAAAGGCAATACGCATGTCTGACCAGATAAATAAGGGTATGACAAGGCAAGAGTTTAGGTCTTACCCTCATGTAAGAAGCTACGTGCCCACCAAAAATGTACTTCCTGTGCACCTCTGCATCCAGCTGCTTGTCGTCCTTCTTGAAACCAGCAAACCTCTTTTCACTATGAGGGATGTCGAGACCACCATCGAGTGCTCCCTTAAACCCAAAAAAAAAAAAAAAAAAAAACAATCAAGCACTTCAGACATCAATTAAAAATTTGCAGTATATAAACCACATACTCAATAAAAGACTACTGAGGACTCATAGCAATACTGTTTGTATGAGAACCAGAACTAGTTTCAAAAGATAAAAGTTTCTCAAGGCAACAAGAAGGCCTACCACAAGCTAAGCAATTTAATATTTCAAACAAAAACTAGCATATGGACAATCTATAAGAAAATACTAGCTCATAAACAATGACAGCAAACCATACAACCATGATTGAGTAATAGCATTCAAGTCTTCTTTTTTTTCACTTCAAAAGTAACTCTCATGTTCAGCGATTTCTCATTCCATGGATTTTATTTCCTTGATGTACAAGGATCTAGTATGAGCAGTTAGATTTATTTGTATGGAGAAAAACTTAGTGAATGTTGCTATTTGTAGTTGTTTTAAAGGGTGATAAAGAGAAGGCCAATTTGACCTTAAGCATCGAGCATTTATTTTGGGGATGCTTCCAAACCTTAACTCTATGTATCGTACTGCAACAGTTTATTTTATAACAAATTATTATTAAAATTCTTCAAAAGATCCATGCTAGTTTTCATAAGCTGAAGCCTCATTAAATCTCCTAGACCCAAAGAGTTGTGGGCCACTTTGCCCCCTCTTCTGTATCAAAAAAAGAATAAACTATTGCTCATCTTGAAGTGATCACTTCTGAAAAAGATCGTTTTTTACAGTTTTTCTTCAACACTTAAAGAAGTCTGAAAGGGTTCTAAGCGTGCATCATATGTACCAGAAGAAATAAGGAATCTACGAGAGTATATCATCCATAGCCCTTCATTTCTAACATATGAATTTAGCAAACCTCACTTCTACTCCATTTGTTAAATCCAATAGCAAGAAGGATCGGATAGGCACTAGGAAAAGCATTTAACAATGACCAAAAAGCCAAAGGAAAACTTGAGAAGCTAGCTTAGCAGGAAAGCAGAACATATCAGAAGTTGGAAGAAAAAAAAAATAGTCACATTCAAATGCAGCAAAAAGTATAAAATCAAGAGAGTCAGATAGAAAAAAGCTCATTGCTGAATCCTACAATGCAGCTGTTAATTCTTGCTAAAAGGAGTTCTTGCCTCCATAAGGTATTATCATCCAAGATACCCTAAGCAAAAAATTACATAAATAGCCAAACTAGGGATGGTACAATTTTAACATAACATAATGACATGAATTACTTTTAAGAAACTGAATTATATTGGGAAAAAATTAAAGTGAAATAAATCATTTTAAAAAATAACATTGATCCGACCACTACAGCAATCATGCCTCAACTTGCATGCTGAAAATTAGCATATACCATCATCAATTGCAACACCCTAAAGATTAATAAACCTGACTATTATTGGTTTCACCGCTGTCACTAAACTTTTCACTCCCCAATATAATCCAGCTTACTTCTCATGCAGTCACTGACTTTCACTGCAAGACGCAATTAGTGGTATAATATTAAGTTTGGCTTGTACCTTAAGAGCACCAAAAACCCGGTTGCCAGTAGTTGTCTTAATAAGGCCAACATCCAGGAGAGCACGGAAAGGCCTCCTGCTCTCACCAGGTTCAACAGAGAAATCCTCTCCAGTAGCCTAAACAGAATGTACACGTCAGACAAAAGGTTCAAGAATCAAGACTAATTAGGCAGGTCAAAAGCAAATATGTTAGAAGCACCTCAACATTCCCTTCATATTCCTCATCCATTTCAAGCATCTTCAACACACGACGAGCCAACAGAAGCCCAGTACAATAAGCTGATGTACAGTCATAGGATGTTAGAATATGAATGATTGAAAGAAACCATACAAAGTTCCAAAGCAAATTATTGAATAACTACCTGCAGCGTAGTTGGTTAGACCAACTTCGAGGCCATAGTGAGGCAGCTCATGGGCATAAGCTGCAGCGAGTATCATGTCGCCAGCAATACTTGCTGATACTATTTGGGCAATAATATCCTTGTTGGTCTAAAAAACATTGTTCAAGGATTTACAAGCACAAAAATGATAGTTCTCACAAGACATAAAAAGGATAAGCTATCAAAAAGAAATAACTAATAAGTAAAACGTTAGGATACAAATCGGACCACAAAACGGTACTTGGGGGTGTTGTACTTATTCTTGTCTTGATTAATAAGGCGTATTCTCGCCCTATAATCAGTCTTGCCCTCTGCATAGTCAAGCAAGTAATATTTAGTCTAGACAAGGAAAAAAAAAAGGTATTAGTGTAAAAAAAAAAATGACGAGTGCATCAATAAGTACCTCTCCTTCTCTTGTATTTCACTTGAAATCGCTTGAAGTAAGCTTTCGATTTCTGGGCTTTGACGAATACCTAAGGTTCAATGTGACAACCTTGAGTCAAATATATGATGGCCAATGCTAACATAGAGAATCAGAGGTAAGGCAAGCTAACATCATCTACCCCGTATCAAGCAAATATACGATATCATTTTCTGATTAATATCGAGTTAAATATTTGACGCTTCAAATCTCTGCAAGTTATTAGACATTAATGTCATGACTCCAAATTAAAAAAATGAATTTTTTTTAAGTCTTGCAACATTGTAGGAATCAATCAACTTGTAACGTTAACAATGAACCTAAAGTAATTATAAGGAAACATGAACAATAGAAAATTCAAGCAAGATCGTAATATAACAAAAGAAAGTTGGAATAAAATAAACTAATTAATTCTTATAGCCAGAGCTCACCATACAAGGCCAAAAATTTAAATCCCAAAACAAGTTAAGAACTTTAATAATACTAGACAAGGCCCATTCTCATTTTAATCATCAATGGTGATTTAAAGTGTTAGATCAGGGTAAAGAACACTTATTTAATCTAACAAATCACAGTTTCCATCCGCCAGAGCACTAAAAAGAAATAAAAAATATACATCGATATATATTAACAACGAAATAGAATCAAAAGATTGAACAATGAGAAACCATAGGAAGTCGAAAATCGAATTTAGAATTTGCGAGAGAACAAAGGCATGGGCATCGATCGCTTACCATGGCTCTTTCCCTTCCGCAGGCCCTTCGACGAAAAGATGAAGAGAGGAGAAATGGCGCGGCGGCCTTTAGCTGATATAAAACCCTAACCCTAGGTTTCGGTCACACATTTCTGGGCTGGGCTGGGCCCGTGTCGGCCCAGCACGGCCTTAACCTCTCTGTGTGTGTGATTTCCCCTTTGTCATTATTTATGGGAAAATATTTCCCGTTCTTTAATACAAAAAAAAAAAAAAAATTACTAATGACATACCTTAAATTATAGAGTTATTTACAGATTGCCCTTACATCTTTATAAATTATAATTTAGTCCCCCACATCTTCATATTTAGAATTTAGTCCCTCAAATTTTTTAAATTACTACAATTTAGTCTCCAGTTTATATTTTGGCCCGATATTTCCGTTTTACCCATAATTTTCTTCACTTAATTTTCCCTTCTCTCTTCCTAAGACTGAGCAGAAATCCGAAAAAACCGATCCGAACCGCAAAACCAAACCAAAGCGAACCGATCGGTTCGGTTAGTTCGGTTTTTAGTTCGGATCGGTTTTTTAACCGAAATTTAATTCGGATATCGGATTGGGTTTCGGTAGAATTAGCTCCAACCGAAATCGACCAAAAAAACCGAATAGTTATAATAAATCGAATAGTGAAAAAATCTCCTCTATCTTTCCTCTTTATTTCCTGATTCTCCTCTCTCTCTCTCTCGCCTGTGATTTCTCTTTCCTCCTGATTCTCCTCTCTCTCTCTTTCTTTTCCTCTTTTGTCTTTATCTCCTCTTTCTCTCTATCTCTCTTCCTCTTTATGGGAGTTTCTAGATGGGCACAACTTTTTTCCTAGTGAGCCCACTTAAAACTTCGATTTTATTACAATCTTGCCATTATAAATTTTGGACCAAAATATCTTGTCATCTTCTTCTCCTCTCCTCCATCTCCATGGCCTCTATCCACTGTTCACTGGGATCATCCTCTTCTTCCGCTGAAATCAACTAAAAAATAAATCAAGCGAAGAGTTTTACCTTCTTCTCTATCGCCAACAGCCTCGCTGGTAACCAACAATTTCTAAATTTTATTTTTTTCCATCTTCTTGTGATTTTACTCCATCAATCTGCAGTTAGATTTTGATTTAAGAAAACGAGAAGACAACTTTTTTTTCCCAAATTCTTTGCTTATGGATAATATTGAAGCGTAGAACTGTTAATTCGATTATTGAGTTGAATTAACACAATAATCCCGCCCTCTGCCCCCGCTCCGCCCGGCCCCCGCTCCCCCGCTCCCTCGCCGCCGGCCTTGATCTGGGCTGAACAGCCCGGATCAAGCTTTCCGATCCGGGGTGTTCAGCCCGGATCAAGGCCGACGGTAAGGGAGCGGGGGAGTGGGGGCCGGGCGGAGCAGTGGCGGAGCGAAACCGGGGGCGGATATAGGAGAGCTGTTCCTTTATTTTTTTTCTTGAGATGGATTTTTGGGTTAAAAAATTATGGGTTTTTGGGTTAAAAAGTAATGGGTTTTTCTTGAGAACGTGTGGGAGAGAGGAGGAGATGAGGGAGAGAAGGAGACGAGGGTATTTAGATAATATTGGTGGGCTCACTAGGAAAAACCCTCTCTTTTCAAAAGAGAGGGTGTGCTCACTAGGAAAAGTAGGCTCACTGGGAAAAATCCTGTGCCCATCTAGAAATTCCCCTCTTTATCTCATCTCTCTCTTTTCTCCTTTATCTCCCCTCTCTATTTTCCTCTTTATCTCCTCTCTTTCTCCCCCCCCCCCCCCCCTCATATCCTCATCTCCTCTCTCTCTCTCTCTCTCTCTCTCTCTCTCTTCTGCAGATCCTCTTTATCTCCTCTCTCTTTTCCTCTTTATCTCCTCTCTCTCTCTCTACCCCCCTCCTCAATCGTCGTCAGGCTGCAATCATCGGGGCCCACGGTGCCTTCCGCATGCCCGAGGACCTCTTTCTCGACGGCCAGGACGTCGATGAGGCCGCCACCGGCCTGTACCAACAACGTCGTCATCGGTGTGCCAGCAGTCATCGCATAAGGTGATTTTGAATCTTGGATCATGAAGTTTCAAAAGGGTTTATTTTGATCAAATTTGGAGTTTGGTTTGGGGGAAATCTGGGAATTTTATATGCAGGAATTATAATATGTTTGTTGGGAAATTTGTTACTGAATTTTGAGATGATGGAATTATAGCATGTTTGTTGTAAATTTGTTGCTGAATTTTGGGGGAATTTTATATGTTGGAAATTTGTGTATTTTTTTTTTGTGTAATATGTCTGAGATCAGAAATTTGTTGTTGAATTATTTTCGAAATTGTTTTCTTAGTTCGGTTTGACGAAACCGACCGAAACCGAATCGAACCGAACTGTCGGTTTCGGTTATTGATTGAATTCGGTCGGTTCGGTTTTCGGTGGGATTTTTTTACCCAAACCAGAACCGACCGATTCTCACCCTTATCTCTTCCCCCTCTTCTTAGTTCTTATTGGGTTCCCCTTTTCTTCTTCTCTTCTCTCTCTATTTATTTATTGAATTCTCCCTCTTTATATTGAAATCAAATGTATTATTCTCCACTAAATGTATTAAATCTATAAATAAATTTATCCAATATAAAGAGGAGAACTCAATAAATAAATTTATATTGAGACTTAAAGGTTTAATACATTTAGTGGAGAATAATACATTTAATTTCAATATATAGAGGGAGAACCTAATAAATGAATAAAAAGAGGGAAGATAAGAGTAAAGAGGGAACCCAATAAGAACTAAGAAAAGAGTGGAAAAAGAGAAGGGGAATTAAGTGAAGAAAATCATGGGTAAAACGGAAAAATCGGGCCAAAATATAAACTGGGAGACTGAATTGTATTAATTTAAAAGATTTGGGAGACTAAATTTTAAATATGAAGATTTGGGGGACTAAATTATAATTTACAAAGCTTTAAGGGACAAATCTGTAAATACCCCTAAATTATAATATTTAAGTACATTTCCTATAAAGTTAATTTTAGTTCCAAATTTATTATTATTTTATTTAGACAAATATATCTTTTACATCATCTTAGGTCAAGAAATGTGGGAGTGACAGAGCAGATGTCGGGGCAACGGAGAGAGTAGACTCTAGAGAGTTAGGCTATGTGGTTGCTGGGGAGGTTTCGTGGGGTTGTGTGTGTATGTTTGGGGTGGGTCGTGGCTGGAGGAGGGGGTGTGATAGGAGGTGTTGAC
This sequence comes from Dracaena cambodiana, assembly GCA_036321105.1. NCBI lineage: Eukaryota > Viridiplantae > Streptophyta > Magnoliopsida > Asparagales > Asparagaceae > Dracaena > Dracaena cambodiana. The sequence goes on along the minus strand of JAYEPQ010000004.1, from coordinate 53,684,724 downwards.
GAGAGATCTGTATTTTAAAAAGAGATGGTATTTTGGAGGGAGGGGCTGTGCCATTCCAAAGTACTCATGTTTTCAAAATTATAAGGGGATATGCTCTTAGAAAGGATGCCCCGTCGTACTTTGTTTAGTTCGAAGGAAAATGGAGGAAAGAAAAGACATAAGAAAGAAGGTTTATATTGTTTAGTTTGAGAGAAAATTTAAAAGAAAAAAAATTGGTGAGAAAGTAGGAGAAGATGACCTATAAGATTTTTCATATTTTGCAATTGTATTCTTAAGAATTTTTATATTCATATTTATCTTTATCAATGTTTGTTCATTATGTGGTGGAATCCCAAGTGCTGCTGCTGCTTGCGGACACGAGCCTGCAATCTGCTTTCTTGTCTTTGAAACGGCAGGAAGAAATTTTTGAGGTATAGCTGAGCCAAAAGGCTGGCAGACTCACTGCTCAGCATCGAATTTTCTCAGCCTGTAAATAAAAATTTCGTTCAGGGTGTGGCTTGCTGATTCTCTATTTGTTTGGCACGAATTATGGCCAAACTTTGCATGGTTGATTATAGCAGCATCCTTCAAATTTCTAATTCTTTTTTCTCACCAAGTCCAGTTAAGTTGCAAAAACCAAACAAGCAAACAGAACACACACCTTCCCCAAAAGTTTTAGTTTCAGGGAAAGCTCCATGAATCGCCTTCTTCTTCTTTTTGTTAAGTTCCACAGAGGGCTGTTTCACATTATTCAGCATTCATTTGCGATATAAGATTATTTTATCAGGTTTTTCCTTCGGACCCTCAGGAACAAAAAAATTTAGCACTTGCTGCTTAAGGCTCACATTAATACAACTTTCACACCAAATTTTTTTGCCTCGAGAGCAAGACAATAGGACACAAACTGCTCATATAATTGAAAAGAAAGGATACATGTAAAATTAAAACTTACGGAAAATTGTTAACATTGCTAAATGAAGTGGGCAACGGAACCTGCTTTCAATAGAGGATCCACTTTTAGCTACCTAATTCGAGTTTAGAGGGAAATGAACAAGCTGACACTGCCACAGCATGTTATGCTCATCGGCATTAATTCAACCTGTCTATAAATGCATTAATTTGTTCTTCGCGATTGCCTGAATCACCGCCATCTTTGAAATGCTTCTTCTTCAATGGATGAATGCTTTCAGGCTTCTTGAGCTTGAACGGCCACAGGAAACTGTTCACCTCCTTGAAATGGGGACCAACAGTGGAGATCTCGTGCACAATATCTTCAAGACAGATAATACCATATTGCCCAAGCGCCTAAATTCCAAAGACAAATAAAAAAGAACAAGAAATGAGAAAATGGTAGGTTTTCCATATTGTAGAGATACACAACATGCAAAAAGGTATCAACTACTATTTGGGAAGAAACCAGCATTTCTGGGAGCAATGTACAACAAATTTGTTTAGAAAATAACAGTAGCTAATCATTATAACAAACTGACACTGATAACTATAAATCTTGAACCCCGAAATCGGATAAGAATACATGTATATGTACAAGGAGGTAAGAAGAGATATCTAAGTAGAGAATTATTTTATGAGAACAACGAAAGGTATAGATTATAGACTACATATTTGCACTGGTCACCTGAACACCTCACAAAAAAGGTTTATGTATGAATAGTGGGCTACAAATTTATTTTGAAAAACAACAATAGCTAATCATTATAAGCTGATAGCTATAAATAACTCCGGCAGTGCTGGGCTTTAAAGATTTATCCTTTCACTGACTATCCCAAGCCAGAATAAAAGAGGAGAGATGGCAGGCCTGTGACAGCTAGCGTAAAATATTATCACATATTATGACGAGCCGTAGAGCCTTGGGGTTATAAACTTTGGTATACAGATAGAGATAGAAATCGTAATAGGGTAGGTGTGATCATAAATAAACAATTACTTGGAAATGTAGTGGAGGTTAGGAGGAAAATAGATAGAATTTTATTAGTTAAACTTATTTTAAATAGAGATATTCTTAATTTCATTAGTGCATGTACCACAAATAGGACTTGATAAATCTAGTAAATATTAATTTTGGGAGGATTTAGATGAAATGGTTCAATGAATACCCACTAGAGAAAAACTATTTATTCATGGTGACCTCAATGGGCATGTATGAACCAGTCGCAATAGCTTTGATAGTGTTCATGGAGGATTTAGTTTTGGAGAAAAAATTAAAGCAAGTAATTCAACTCTAAATTTTGTTTTATCTTATGATTTGATTTCAATAAATACTTGGTTTAAAAAGAGAACTTCTCACTTGATTACTTTAAGAAGTTGATCGAGTGCGAGCAAAATAGATTTCTTTTTAATAAAAATGTTAGATATAGTTGCATCGATTGTAACGTAATACCAAGTGACAGTGTTATAACCCACCATAGACTCTTAGTTTTAGATATTCGGATTAGAAAGAAACTTAGAAAAATTAAGCATAAGTTGGATCCTAAAATTAAGTGTGACAATTAGAAAATAATCAAAAAGTTTTTATAAATAGAGTAGTACAAGAAGCAGATTGGAAAGACCATAATGATTCTGATGTAATATGGAACAAAATGGCTAGCTGTATTAAGAGGGTGGCTAAAGAAATACTTGGTGAGTAGAGAGGCAGTGCTCCACCATGTAAAAGACACATCATGGTAAAATGAAGAGATAAAAAATATTATTAAGATCAAGCAGGATGTTTATAGAGATTTGAAGAATAATAATGATGGAACAAATTTTGAGAGGTATAAACTAGTCAAGAAGGAGACTAAGAAAGCTGTTCGGGATACAAAAACTAAATTATATGAACAAGTGTGTGTGAAGTTGAACAATAAAGAGGTAAAAAAGGATATATATATATATATATATATATATATAATTGCTCGAATAAGAAAGAGAGTCTAAAGACTTATGTATCATAAAGTGTATTAAAGATGAGAATCAGAAGGGTCTAACTCGAGACGAAAAAATTAAAGAAAGATGAAAAAATTATTTTGATAGATTATATAATGGTAGTTTTAATCAAGATCTTAAAGGCCTTATTATTCAGTATAAGGATATAAATCATAGCTTTATGTGCATAATTAAAGAATCTGCAATAAAAGAGGTATTAAAGAGGATGAAATCAAAAAAAGTTGTTGGTCCATATGAGATTCCTATAGAGATAGGGAGATATTAAAGAAATATGAGTGTGATGTGGTTGACAGTTCTTTTTAATAAGATTTGGCAAAATAAGATAATGTCAAATGAATGGATGGAGAGTATCCTAATACCTCTATATAAAAATAAGGGTAATATTCAGAATTCTTCTAACTATCGAGAAATAAAACTCATGTGCCACACTATGAAGCTTTGGGAAAAGGTAACTGAACATAGATTGAGGTAGACTATTAAAATATCGGAGAGTCAATTTGGATTCATATTAGGGCGATCGACAACAAAAACTATTCATTTATACCGTCAACTTATAAAGCGATTCCAAAAGAGAAATAGACATTTGCATATGATATTCATTGACTTGGAGAAAATCTATGATAAGGTACCACGAGAGGTGTTTTGGTGGATATTGATGAAGAAAAAAGTCCCCATTATATTTAAACGAAGATAAAAGAACACTGGATCTCTTCCACTACATTAAGTTATGCAGGTACATATCACTGGAATGACAAGTTAGTGCCCCCACCATCTCTACTATCATAACATGCATAATTTAAACTGCATCATATATCTTTAAAATGTAGCCTAAGACCAACTTCCTTCCTCCTACCCGAGTTACCTTCCTACCTAAACTAAGAATCTAGTATTTTGATATGCAATGCAAAAGCTACTATCAAACCTTTCGTCTTTCAATTTATGAAACAATTTCTACAATAACATCTAACTTTATATTTAAAGGATTGGATCATTTGCCACTAAATTGCAGCATGCATCATGTGATGGTATCATCAGAGAATACAATATACTGTAATCCAAGTGGATTAGATATGCAAGTGTTAGCATAGTTTATATACATTTGATATCCAAGTGGATTAGATATTGTAATACCTTGTGGTGAGTTGGTAAAGTTCTATTTAAATATATTGTAATCCAAGCTCAAATTAGTCCCACATCAGATATGAGACAAGAGTTAGCATAGTTTATAATGAATACTATGAATCCATAAAGTAATCATAGCTATCATTTTTTAGGAGGAATTTGTAGTTTATTATAAATTATTTTAACTCTTCTTATTCTACCCAAGTCTTAGCATATTCAAATACTCATTGATGGTACGTATTATACATACTCGTACGTTGTATATCGAAAGCGGGACATAACAGGTATTCTAATGATATCAGAGCCGTACATCAAACAAAAATATGCGGTACTAAGTGTCACATTGAATTAAGTACTACACAAGACAGTGCCACACAAAAGTGGGAGGCCACTTGGCGAATCAGTGAGAATCACATCTAGAATCCATAAGGCCACCTCCAGAATCCGTAAGAGCCACATCGTCAGGTGAAGTATTAACGTTAATGTGTCCGTCTGATAAGAACGTCAGATCTTAAAACAGGGAGAGAGGGAGAATGTAATACCCCAACTCAAATAGCCTCATATTAGATATGGGGCAAGAGTTAATGTGATTTATAATGATTATTATGAATCCATAAAGTAATCATAACCACCCTTTTTTAGGGAGGAATCAGTCTTGATTATAAACTATTTTAACTTTTGTTATTCTACCAGATACTTAGCATATTCAAATGGAATATAGAATTCAAATGGAATATGGAATATGTTATCGGTACTTGTTGTACGTACTAATATATAGTATATCGAAAGCGGGACATGTATATATACATAAAAAAATGTCACACTATTACAGATAAAGCTCTACAAAAACATTAACTCATATCATTGTAAAATGGCTCCAACAGATTAAAAAAAAAAAAAGAAAGAGAAAGAGAAAACATCAATATTAAACAAATAATAGAATACAGCTTATGGCTTGTGTACCTGTTCAATGACATTATTGTCAGTAAGAGGAACCCTCTGGTTTTCTATCATGGCACAACCTTTCTTATAGATTAAATCCCTCACACTCTTTGCATTCGGATAACTGTAGATAGAATCAAATTAAAATTAATCCACAATGAAATCTAAAATAATATAGGTAAATAAGGAGAGCAACAAAGCAATTTTCTTGCCATACCCATAAGCGACATACGGATCTACACTAAGCAACATTCTCATTGTAGTTTCGTTAGCCTTGAGAAACACACCAGTGAGTTTCTGTCTCAACCTCAATCGCTTTAGAGTTTTTCTGGTCTTAGGATGCATGTCTGTTGAGCTGAAAATAGGAGGGAAAATACAAAATAATTATCATATAACAGATAAAGCACCCACAGAAAAGGGCAGCGCAAGAAGAAGAGAGATTAATCTCAACGACATACCCTTGGATGCGAATTACAAAGAGTAAGTTAGACTTTAGGTCAGGTTGTGAAACTTTTCGAATTTTCAGTCTCCTCTTCATACGAACAAGATCCAACTCCTATAAGTTGAAAGTTAGTACAGAATTACTATTAACAACATAGACCAAATATAAAGGTAGAAACAAATGCATAAAGAGAGCTTTCACAAAATAAAAACCTATTTCTCAAATGGATGCAACACTTTTATCATTTAGAATAAGCTTCTGATTAGTTTTGGTATTTACAAATGCCATCAAAGCTAGATATGCTATGACCCGAGGGAGTATGACAACATAATCACTCTTTGGTGACCTAAACATATATTAATATCTAGAAACCTATTTAAATGGCAAAATAGTCCCTATAAACTTCGAAAAAGATTATCTAACTTGCCAGTTTAAAATTTAAACATTCTCACAATTATATATCAAAGTTAGTTTACGGGCCAAATCTATCAGAATTCACGAAAAATAATAATAATTTATATAATTGTAACAGCCTTACCATCCATCCTACTATAGATGATTTATTTCAAGTGTTATACACACACATATATTATGATATATATATATATATATATATATATATGAGAATAATGGAAATAAACTGACAGCTCTCATAAGTTATCTAAACTGCAGGCCATCTTTACTATTCTTTAATATTTTTTTAAATTTCTTTTGGATTATGATCTCGACCCCCTAGGTCTTACTCATACCCAATTTTTGGATTTTAATTTTGATATTCTATCAAATAGACACAAAATTAATGGTTTTCAGTGAATACAATATTTTGTATCCACTTGAGGAAAGAACAAATGAACTTCAAAATCCATAAAATTTAATCCTAAAGTAGCTAAAGAGGTAGAGATGAGGGTCCGAAAAAATTTGGAAACAAATAATAGGGTCATTACTCTTTCGTTGCTACCTCGGGTAACTTACATGAGCTAGCGAATCATCATTCAATTATTGTAAAAACAGATACAGGACCACTTAGATCGTTGGCTATCAAGTTACAAACATTCTCACATAAGTGTAAGTAAACTCAAGTACCTAGTCTCAAAGTTGGGAGATCAAATGAATATTAAACATTTTATTAACCATAATAAATTATTCTGCTAGTTGTGTGGCATAACCATCTCACTTTAAACAGTTGATAAACCTAATGATGATTTTCTTTTTAGTAAAACAATTTCACCTTACAAAACTTAGGACTGGACTTTTTGCCCTAAATGGATCAATTTGTCAATATTCCTTACAAATGTTTTGGTCATTTCGGTTCATGTCATCTCTGCAAGTCACCATTTCACAATTCACCAGCAACAACAGTTATTAACAAACTGTCAACTCAGCCATTTGGAAAAATAGCTGCTTTCTCATTTACAATCTGACTATTTTTCTGTATCAGATAACACCAAATTCTTCCAATTAATGAAGACAAGTGATATGAGCATAGACCTAAACTTGCAAATTTTTTCCAATAATATACAAGAAAAAAATATCTAGGAGAGGGCACCTCAAAAGCTAGCCCTTTTTAATCAATCTCAGCTAATTAATTGAGTTCTCAAGGCATAAGCAAAATTCTCCAGGCAATTCATAGATCAGGGATAAAAATACTAACTTTTTCGCGAAACTCTTGAACAAATTGCTCAGGCCTCTTAATAGCAGACTTGGAGATGTCTTTGTTCTTTTGTTTCTGCGCTTCGATCCGCTCCCTCCTCTTGATCGCCCACTCCTCATTGTTCTTTCTCTTCTTCAACACGGTCTCCTCGACGTACGGGAGTTGTTTTGTCTCCTGATCCGCCATGATGAAACTAACCCTAGAATTTGACGCAAGCAAAAGATTTGACTCGAATTTCGCTGATGGATTCAGTTGAAGATTGCGAAACGCGAGATTTAGTTTCAGAGAAACGAGAGAGAGAGAGAGAGAGAGAGAGAGAGAGAGAGAGGCGCCCCCGATGGCCGCCTTAGGGTTAGGGTTTAATAGACGGAAAGGGGTTTATAGTCTGTGGGCTCTGTTGGTTATAGGGTCCCGATTCGAATGGATCCGACCCGTTATCTAATGAATGAGCAGGGGAAGTTTCCAAAGGGGCACACAATATTTACCAGCGATCCCATTTTCTTAGTAAGGCCACCATCTCTTTTAAAAAAATATAGTTTTTCTTAATGAGCACATCGAAAATATCCAAAATATTCTCTATACATTCTCTCAACCACTTTCTCTAAAACTCAACTCCTCAACTACCCTAAAAATTTCTCTCCTCCTCTCTAGGGCTAGCAACTCTCCCCAACCCACTACAGATCTCCTTCCTAATCTCCTTCCAAGCAAATTGGATTTGAAGTTTCAAAAAAAAAAAAAAAAATTTATGGTTGTTTGCGCAAGAGGGAGAGGAGAGCTAAGGTTGAAAGAGAGGACAACTTGGTCCTATAAATTTATGAGTAATCTTGTTATAAATGCAAACTTTTAAAATGGGCTCACTAAGAAAAATGGTGTGCCCCTTTAGAAACTCCCATGAGCGGGCCTGCTCAGAAGAGGGGCTTTTTCATCCGAAACGATCCTTCTGCTTAAGCCCGGCCATATTGCATCTTAAGGTCCCGACCAAATTACGGTCTTTTTGCAACGAAAAATAAGAATAAAGAGTTTTAAATGTTGAGCCTGATTCCCCCGTAATTTTATTAATCATTGCTTAATATAGACCTATATAAGTCTATTTAGGACTACATCATAACAAGTATAAAAGAAAACAGTACAATATCAGCCACAATAAAATACATATATTGAAACATGGTCACATATGATCAAAACTCATCAGATAATCATCTTACAAGCGCTTCAGACACTTTCCAAGTATTGTTGAAGCAAGTTTTACCTCTTCCACAATAGCATCTTGTTGTTAGGTTCTTAACCTAACATTTTTTTTTTAATCATAAACATTCGATAAGTACTTTTCGCATTTCATTGAATAGATTTTAACGAAACAAAGTAAGATAAATATAAGGTACAATAAGAATATGGACTTGTCAAAAAAAATGGACACTAAATAGATACAAGTTTAAAGGCTCCAAAACATAGGATAAACAATAAGTACACATACAATAAAAGTCTCTTACTTTTGAAATAAGTACGTATAATGGGTTATATTTAGAAAAAGATCATAAGTTGGAACTACACACTAAAAAAGTGAGATAGTTAGAAAATTGGTGGATATATTTAGACTTTTCTAATTTAAAATTATGATTTTTTTCTAGATTTATTTTAAATTACTATTCTTCTTTTCGCTTCCAATTTTTATATGCTCCTCTCTCACAATCATTTCTTCCATCCTCTAAAAAATCGAATCTAGTGTACACCTTGAAATTTATTAATATACATATAAGACAAATATAAAATATTTAAATGTGGGTAAAATAATTTTTTTAATATATCATTTTACTTATCGTTCAAATTTTATCTTTTTACAAAAGTTAAATTATTTTTTAAATTTTTTAATCAACTTTTGTTATACTCTGGATTATAAGATCCTTCTTACCTTTTGAATTTTGTTTCGGTTGAAAAGGAAAAAACTTTGTTATTTATTGTATAAATTTGTAAAGAGATTTAGAGAAATTTACTATTTAAGTTTTGGAGGAGTTATTATAGTTTTAGGAGAGATTTAGATAGAAGAGCAGAGAAACGTCCCAAATATTTAATATTTAATGCAAACTTATAATAAAAGTAATTTTTTTTTTAAGGAATGTATTTGGAAATTAGAAATTGGAGGGGCATATTTAGAAGTTCATTAAACTTATATGCATTTTCAAGTAATATTTTTAATTAGTCCCCGACCCATTAGTCTTATTTTCGTATATTCGTATGTTGTCTTTTCTCTTAGTCAATACCACCAATATATAACTTTGGAATGACCTATATTTAGTTGAGACTTACTTTACTTTTCAACAAAGTATAGAAACCTTAGATTTTTTGGGGTTTTTACATATCTGTAACTTACATCTTTAAAAATTAGAATTTAGTCTCTCAAATCTTCATATTTATAATTTAATCATCTAAATCCTTTAATTTACCACAATTTAATCATCGGCCATATTTTTGATCCAAATTTTCTATTATACCCCAAAGTTATTTTACTTTAATCTCCCCTTCCCTCTTTCTCCTCTCTCCATCTTCTTATTGGGTTTCCCTCTCCATTCTTCTTCTCTCTCTTTCCTCTTTATATTGGATTATCCTGAGTTACTTCACTTTAGAGATTAATTTGGAGGGAAGAGAGAGATGAGAAGAATTGAGAGGGGAATCCAATAAGAAGAGGAAGAGATAAGGAAGAGGAAAGAGAGAATTAAAGTTCAGTAACTCAGGGGTATAATGGAAATTTCGGATCAAAAATATAACTGGAAGCTAAATTCTTATAACTTAAAGGATTTGAAAGACTAAATTATAAATATGAAGATTTGGAGGACTAAATTTTAATTTTTAAAGATTTAAGAGACAGATTTGTAAAACCCCTAGTTTTTTCATTGATTATCATCCAAAGCTAGTTACTGATTGGACCAGATATGGTTATTGTATATATCCGATATGACATCGTAGTTGTTTTTGTCGGATACTATTGTGAATTTTTTTTACAAAATACTATATATATCCAAATTCATATTCACTTAATGATTTTGGATGAAGATATGACAAAACCTAGATCCAATTATTTACATCCTGACTATTATTAAAATAAAGAAAAAGGCTTGGGGTTCCATAATTTCTCTTTTGATTTGACGGTGTGAGTAGAGGTGAGCATCGGTCGTTTTGATTCGGTTTTTGGTGAAAAAATTCCTATTAAAAATCGAACCGAAATAGTATAACCAAAACCAACTGAACTCCTAAGAAAACTAAAATCGAAACCAAATTTTTGATTCGGTTTGGTCGGTTTTCGGTTATTTGAGTTTGAAACTAAATATGTGATAAACGCATATATTTTATAGAAAAAATAATAATTTTTCTTTATATCTTTTTTCTTTTTCTATCTATTAAAATAACAATTACATGTTTTTCATCAAATATTTAAAAGAAAAATACTTTGAAAATAAATCAAAGAAAAAGAATAAACTATAATTGCAAAATTTTAATTTTTTCGATCGGTTTCGGTTGGAGCTAAAGCTACCGAAATCCGACCCGAAATTCGTAATTAATTTCGATTTTTAAATCGCACCGAACTGAAAACCGAATAAACTGAACCGATTGGTTCAGTTTTACAGTTCGGTTCAGTTTTTTCGAATTTATGCTCAGCCCTAAGTGAGAGTAAACTGAACCAGCACAAAAAGAAACCCAAGCTTAATCCTAAATTATATTGTTGATAAGAATTAAACAAAAGCAAGGTAACTTACTAACATTACCTGATATCTGAATTTGAATCTCAAGTTTTTCTTGAAATCTTTATCAACATCCATAAAAAATAAAAATAAAAATAAAAACATTTTTTTTCACTATCTATATCCATATACGCTAGCTGGCCAGATAATATCATTTCTTATTCATACCGCATCAAAGAGGATATGAATATGAATCCATTTACATAACCGCTTCAGCTTCAGATAGTGTTGGATTTTGATTTCGTTTCATCGGATTAAGTTTATAAACAGACATTTGCCAAATAAAATTAAAACAAAACTTCTACCGGCAGCATCACATGTTTCAAAAATCAAGATAATGTCCATAATTCATAAACATCAACACAATGAAGACAAAACCAAACAATTCTATTAATGAAATAAACATTCTATTCAGAAAATAAAATCACAAATTATCAGTTGAAGGGATCAATCAACCGACCTTGTCTCTAATGATATCATCCATTTTGAATTTGTGAGATGTTTTGAATTTGATTTTAGTACTAACACATGAATAAATTATAAAAGAAGAAAAAAAGTTAACTATGTATCTCAATACGCACCTGAGATATATAGTTAGCTTCGCCATTTTCTTTCTTATTAATATTAATAAACTAAGTATATTAATAGTAAGCTTATTAATACCAAGTATATTCTTAGAAAAGAACAAAGTACATACAAGCTCAATCCTAGGATAGCCCAAATAAATCTTAAATGAGTCTAACTGGAGTTGAGTCAAAAGGAGCCCTAAGTTAACCGGGCTTGAACATTTACTGATTAAAGATTTATTCTGATTAATGATTTATTCTGTTGAACGCAGGACTTGGTTCATTTAATAGTCGAACGAAAACAGAACGAGTTTTTACTGAGCCAAATCTGAGCCAAGTTTCGAGTTTACGAACTCTTTTCCAGCCATAATTTATAATCCAATCCTAACCCATAAGTGGGCTGGGCTAGCGGACTTTCGGCTTGAGCCTTCACCATGGTGCACCCGCTTGGGAGGGCCCAGTAATGTGTTACTCAATACCAAAAAGAGTTTTTTACATATTTGTCCCTCAATCTTTAAAAATTAGAATTTAATTCCTCAAACTTCATATTTATAATTTAGTCCCCAAATTCTTTAAATTAAATCACTTTAATCCCCCAGCCATATTTTTGGCTACTCTTCCTCCTCTTTTCCTCTTCTTATTGGGTTTCCTTCTCCATTCTTCTTCTCTCTCTCTTCCCTTCCAGTTAATCTCCAAAGTGAAATAACTCAGAGGAATTCAATAAGAAGAGAGAAGAGAGGGAGAAGAAGAATGGAGGGAGGAACCCAATAAGAAGAGGAAGAGAGGTGAAAGAAGAAAGACATGACCAGAGTGAAGTAAATTAGGGGTACAATGGAAAATATGGACAAAAAATATGGATGAGAGACTAAAGTGGAGGAGAATCCAATAAGAAGAGTGAAAAGAGGGAGGAGAAGAATGAAAAGGAAAACCCAACAAGAAGAGGAAGAGAGGAGGAAGAAGGAAGATATAACTAAAATGAAGTAAATAAGGGGTATAACGGGAAATTCGAACAAAAAATATGGCTAGGAAAATAAAGTGAGGTAAGTTAAAAAATTTGGGGACTAAATTATAAATATGAAGATATGAAGGACTAAATTCTAATTTTTAAATATGTAAGGGACAAATATGTAAAAATCCCTACCAAAAATAAGGGAAATTCTAAATGCGCACGACATTTTACTTAGCGAGCACCACATCCTAGTAAACTGATTTACAACATAGGGGAAAATGGTGCTCACTATATCAAGAGCGGTGCGCATTTAGAATTTCCCTAAAAATAAGGCGAGGAAATTTTCATACTAGAAGAATAGTTTGCACGTGCCACTAACGAGCTATGATATCAGAAGTTCACCTCTTGTCAGAGTTCCGTACCCAACGGCCACAACCTCAGAGACCCTGGAAACTAGCCGTTGCCACTTCAACGGTCAAGTCCTTTACCCAACCCTTTAAATTGCCTTCAACTCACAAGTCCCCTCTTCATTCAAATTTATCTCCCAAAACTAAATCGCTTTCAAAATCCAAATCCAAATCAAAATCAAAATCCATATCAAACCTACTACAAATGGGTGGCATCTCCCAGCAATCCCACACCCACAAGTTCTTCCTCCTCGCAAACTACGTCCTCATCGGAGCGGCCACCAGCTGCGTCTTCCTCACCCTCTCCCTCCGCCTCCTCCCGTCCCTCATCGGCGGCCTCCTCATCCTCCTCCACCTCCTCACCATCGTCTCCTCCATCTCCGCCTGCTCCTCCGACTCCTCCTCCTCCTCGTCCTCCCCAAAGTGGCACGTCGCGCACATGGCTGCAACTGTGATCACCGCCATCCTCCAGGGGGCGGTCGCGCTGCTCATCTTCACACGGACCGACGACTTCCTGGGGGAACTCAGGTCCTACGTGCAGGAGCGGGATGGGGTTGTGATATTGAGGATGGTTGGGGTGCTGGGGCTGGTGATGTTTGTGCTGGAGTGGGTGGTGCTTGCGCTGGACTTCGCGATGAGGTTCTATGTTCCTTTGGAGGGGGGCAGCACTGGATCAGCTAAGGTGAGGCAAGATGAGGAGGCTGTCAAGGACTGGCCATGGCCATTCCAAGTCTAGAGATTTGATTAAAGATTGAATATTTTTGTCATGTGATGTTGTGTTAGCAGTATTGATATCGTTATTGATGGTAATATGAGGATGATTCTTTTTGAGAACAGAGATGTTATTTGCTGCATATTATATTTGATTATAGTTGAGATTTGAGACTGGACAAATTGAAAATAATTACAGAATATATTTGCTAAGCGAAATTGAAAAGCAAAGAAGCTATAATTCAACAGTCTGCTGCAAAATAATGGCTCTATGAAACCACTACAGAAATTGCTCAGCCAAGCGCATGCTATATGTTCATCAATATTATTAGGTTTCAAATAATATAATTTTGCTCAGATTTCTCTGATCAAGTCATTATACAGATCTTGGCTCATTCACCAAGCTCTCACTGCAATAATTACCTTTTTGAGTATCTGAACTAGTTTCGCCAATTTATTTCGCTGATACATAAATTAAAGAAGAGTAAACTCGAATCACACATAGAACTAGCACAAAAAATTGTTACAATTAAAGGATGATGAAGATAAATTGTTCGAAAAGGCTAAGTAATAATAATAATTAATGCCTACAGCTTAGAAGCACCTTTTGAGTTGGGTTCTCGAGACCATGATGGGGGTATGATTTTGTAATCTTGAACTTTCTCCTCCTCCTCGCTCTCATCTTCTAGTACATCCTTAGAGAATGCATCAGGGTTCGCTTTGATGCAATTTTGCAAGGCAATAAAGGGGCTAACACAGTCTGATCCCTGCAATATCAACATATACAAGACTTGAGTTCGTTCTTGTGACAAAATAAGACTCCAAACTATAAGAAAACGAGGAAAATGAAATGATACAAAAGAACAATTGTCAAAGATTGGTGACAAATGTTATTTGATAGATAAGAAAGAGTCTAGCAAGGTTTGTTGTTATAAGGAATCGATATGTCCTTGAAAAACAATGTACTGGAGCTGATATATTATGGCAAATCCTCACAATTCTCTTCGTCATAAAGAAGCAACAAAGCATTCTGTCAAAGAACACTTGGATTAATGAAATAAAACAAGATAAAACTGCGTGACGGTGTTTTTCCTTATTTCTTTTTTCGTTTGTTTAAAATGTGCTGCAGTTAATAGAACAAAGAAGGCTCTTAAACTAGTGGTATCCCTCTGTAAGTAGCAACATTCAGTTTAAACACATTCTACAACCAAAACCAACTGAAATGGAGGACATAGTACATTTACGAGTTGGATATGGAGCAATGACTGCTTGATATGGACATTGACTGGAGCTAATAGATTTCACCTGTCCATTCAGCAACACTACAGGGATATTTGGAAACATAAACCACGGAGTACCCTGTACATGTCTTTAACTGTAATTGGATGTAAGATCCTTCAAGCCCTTGAACCAAAATACCAGTACTAGTTCAGAGCTTGGTACTTGAGAAGGACACTTTCACCCTCGTTTGTTCACATGTCATGGGGCCAAAGAGACCCCAAAGATGGAGAAATTAGAAGGTCCGGCAGCTCTAGTGCATATCAACAGTTATGGCCTGTACAGGTCAAGTTAATAATAAGACTAGTTCATCTAGTTGAGGAGGCAACCAATACTAATCTCCTAGTCCAATTAAATTTTTTGTTGAACTTCAAGCAGGTCTCATAACGTTATGCCAGTTGTAACAAAGGATTCAAAAAATAAATTAGATAGGAAAAATAAGTTGCACAAAGCCTCTTTGGAAACAAATGCCGGTGCCTGCAAGGGTTAATATACTGATTAAAAGGAGCCGAATTCAGAGTTCACCATGTTTACAGAACATGGTTACCTTTTCTTCCGCAGTGCTCTTTATAAAACAGACAAATGCTTCTGAAAACTGAGTTCCACAAGGACCTTTCCTTAATTCAGCTACGCACGGGCACTCCAGCGCTTTCTGGGCCTTCACATCCAATGACTGCAAGAGAGAAGAAAATGTAAATAAACATATTTCCAAACATCAAGTTGGACAAGGAAAATATTTCATAGTTCATTACATCAAGTTGGACAAGGAAAATATTTCGTAGTTCATTGCAAGAGGAAGATTGCAGGGGTGTTGAAAAGAACTGACCTCATTTTCATCATTGCCACCATAATTTGTAGCTTCTGCAACATGCAATCGATAACAAGATCAGGAGAATATATACAATCAGTCTAAATTTCATGGAGTTTTGAATAAGCAACTTGAACAGCATAATGAAACCTTGTTTAGTTTTATCTAAAGCAGACTTCGATCTCTTAAACAGGTCAGGGATGCCTTATTTCAATTTTATTCTGACAATACATGCAGGGAGTATAAATAACTTAATTTTTTTGAAAAATATTTATTCTTAAAGCTTAGATGATACAATGGTATCAAAGGATTCACCAATACTCCATTTTCTCTGACATGGTCTCATACCTTATTAACGACTCGACACAGAAGAAATTTGATGCTTGAATGTTCATCACAAGGCCAAGATTCAGACACCCACAACCTATAGATAGTGTGGCAAATAACTATGAGAAATGTGCAGGGACCCCTTATCTTAGTGATTCCATTGACTAAGATGGTGTTAGAAATCATATTCTGATACTCTGATCAAAACATCTAATTAGCCAATTGAGGGTTCTTCCAACCGATAGTAAGAAGTAACATGGTTGGTTGTGTTCACTTTGTTAATCCTTTTATATGATGCTACCTAATAATGAGAAGGGCATTGAATTCACTTTTTCATAAAAAAAAAAAATGTCTACCACCTTAAATCAAACCTAGTTGACTAGATAACTGTACTACTTAAACCAAATATTTGATATGTAGCCCACCTATTATTTTCAAACATTTCCCTCTTTTTTCAATAAGGAAGAAAGATATGAAGGCTTTACCGCATACATTTCTTTTAAGATATAACTGTGGATTGTTTATTTGAAAATTTTACTGTGGGATCCATGAGAATTTTACAGTTAAACCAACTATATACACTTATAATGAGGGCTATAGTTTATTTGAACATGTAAGTTTATGAGAATCAGTAAGCAGTGGCTTTGGATTGGGCATCATATGTAACACCTTTGTTGATCCCATGAGTAAATAGGACAAATTCAGGCTCAGGTTCAGATTAGATTCAAATGGACTGATTTTTTTTTTTTGGTTATATCTAGGTGCATATATCCACCTACAAGTAGATGCACCTCAGGTTCTTGTGACAGCTCCAGCTGAATCCCCATAAAACTTACTGCCCGACCTTTGACAAAGTTAAGCTTGCAACTAGCTCAAAGCCATCGGATGTTCATCCAGCCCATTCCAGAAGTAGTCTTTTTTTTTTTAATTAAGTTAAACGGTGAGCAACGCCCCCTGTGTTCCATTAATGTAAGTTTAACAGAACAAACTACATAGCCCGCTAAAGGGTTCAAAATACACCAAAAAAGATTAATTCTGGAAGTAGTCCTTTATACTATCAAAAGATTATACATGTTTAGGACATCCTAAGAAATCCCATGATGACGATCATCATTGCTGTCATTACTATTATTTACTTATTTTTGAGGATCAATGACCTTCAATCTCGAGATTTATCCTTGTCAACCATATAAATGATACATAACTCGGCGAGTCATCATCAAAAAAGTATGTGCTTGATGTGGTTAATTTATGGCAGTATTATTATATGAAAACACAAAATAAGCCAATATCATTTTTTTTACAATATTTGTTTGTCAATTAGAGAATTCTAAACTAAAGCCGAAAGATGGCTAACAGCGATTCCGAGAGAGCAGAGAAAGGCCATACTTTGACCTTGGGGTTTAGAAGGCTTTCCCTTCTTTTTTTCCCTAGTATTTAGGTTTTTGCAATGCTTCCTAGTTAGAAAATTTTTACTGATAATCTATATGCAATAAATTATTCAATCTAGCCATCTGGAAATCATTTGTCATGTATATAATGATCCCCCAAAATAACCAATGAATGATTCATATAAGTTTATATTCAGAATGCATATAACTATAGATTGAGGAGAGGACTTATCAGGTCCCATTGTTCAGATTTTTCCTTTTTTTTTTGTGAAAAAGACAACATGTAGTCATCTTGTATATTTCATAAAGGCATGAAATGGTACATTGGGGTTATATGTCTCTCTGTGTGTGCATGATAGATAGATAGAATACATGTGTAAAGACAGAAAATGGAAAATAAAGGGCTATTTTTATAGCCAAGTCCCGGCATAGTAGCTAATATAGTGGATGATGGAAGGAGTGTCCTGGTATCTATTTTTGAAAATCAGGTTGTTGCGCTCATTCCAGATACACCAAAGTATTGCTATGTTGGTAGCATACCATGCTGTGGATATATTTGAGGAGACTCTTCGTCGTTGCCATTGGTGTCATAGTGCTGGTAATGATGATGAGAGATGTGGGAGGTTGAATAGGGAGAGGAAATGATGTCAAATTTGGCGAGTAAATGAGCATAGCAAGAACAGGTGGTTGGAGGTTACTGGAGTGATGAGGCAAAGGAGACAACAGAAAAGAGCAATTATATTGTGTCGGGTGACAATTTCTGAGGTGGGTAGACGATCGTGCAGGGCAAATCAGAAGGTGAATTTGACCTTGAGGGGAGTGGATGCTGACCATATTATGGATGTCGTTATGTCTTTCGGAAATGTCGGCTTGATGTGATGATAGAGAGATGCTACTGAGAACTGTATGTTAGTTGTGTGGGTCCATATTGTGGGAGGATGGTGGGAGGAGTTGTATGAGTGTTGAGAGAACTTGTAGACATAGGGGAGAGAGTAGGTGGTTGAAGAAGAGGTCCAGTTATTGTTGAGGATTTGGGAGGAAATAGTGACGGATTGGTTCAATGTGACTGGAATAGGGAGGGAAAGTTTGTGCATAGTGGTTGATTGCTCACCCAAAGATCTGTCCAGAATTTAATTTGAATCATATCCCATTGTAAACCATGTGAAAACTCAGTTCAAAATATGGGAAGCATTTGATAATACCTCTCCAAAAGGGGGAGCATCCTGAGGGAGCTATGGGGGAGAAGTACATGACGCGATTATGTTGATAATAATTGAGGTGGATTAGTTCATGCTAGGAGAGGGGGTTGTTTGGTTGGATGAGTCGCCACTACCATTTAGAGATCAGTGTTATATTAAAGAGTATGAGGTCTCTGATAGGTCCCATTGTCAGATTAGCTATTGTAGAGAACATTAGATCAAACAGATGCAACTACCATTTAAGCATCATATCTTTATTTAAGAGGAATTTGAAAAGGAGATCACAAATTCAAAACATACCACAACAAACATGGTGAGAAGAATTTCTTTCTCCTATATCAGAAATGGGTGGGAAAACACACCATATATTTCAAGAAAAAATGTCTTTTACAATTGACAAGGCAACATATTATATTGAAAGAGCATATAGACAGACAGATCAGGCTAGTAGAATGCAGCATCTTGACCTGATTCATTGTTTTCACATTCAACACATCAATAGACTGAAAGCATCACAATTGGGAAATTATGAAATGTAAAGAACATGTATACTGGGTAGCAAATGCATGTATTTGCAATGAAACAGGTTCAAGCTCATTGAAATGGTGTGCTTAAGGAGAAAGCTTAGGACATCAATATGTTCTCACCACAAGAATATTGGTTTTATTATTTCTAAGATTTGCAGGCGTTTTAGTCATTCTAGCATGCCTGGCTAATGTTTTGCCTTTCATGTTATAAACATGTTTCATGCATGTATCATGCACATGCATGAATCCAGCTTCAGTATGGAAACTCATCAACTATTCTAAGGTGCTCTTCTTAGTTTCCTACTCTTTCTTTTCTTTGCTTCTCTTTGCTTCTTTTACCAACCAGCTGCAAAAATACTACCTGTGAAATTACGTGCATGCTTAGAGGTGATGAGAACAAAGAGGATTTAGAGTTTTATGGTGGAGATACGGTGGATAACTCCGCTAGTGCTATGCACTGTCTATCCCAAGTCAGGATTAAACCTGACTAACGGGCCAGGCGGCCCGTTGGGCACGCCCGGCCCGGCACGTGCCGGGCACGTGCACGGAGAAGCCGTGCCGGGCGCCACCTCGGCCCGAGCCGTGCCGGGCCGAGGCCGGGCGTGCCGGCGGCACGCCTAGGCCCGGCGTGCCGGGCCGTGCTTGGCACGTGCCAGGCACGAGCCGGCACGCCCAATATATATATATATATATATATATATATATATATATATATATATATATATTTTGAAAAAATGGCCGTTGGGGTGTTTGGGGGGGGGTTTGCATTTTTTTTTTTGCAAATAACCCCCAACGGCTATTTTTATAGTCGTTGGGGGGTTTCTTGCAAAAAAAAATTGCAGATTTCTCCCACAACGGTCAAAATAGCCGTTGGGGGGGGGTTTTGTAAATTTTTTTTACAAATTAAACATTTTCTTCATCTATAAATACCTCAATATCTCTTTTATTACCATTCATCATTCTTATACACTAAATTCATTCTAAAAAATCTCCTAAAATCTTTATTTCTCAAGAAGTCTCAAGCAAAAAAAGTAGCAAGTTTCAATCAAGTGATCAAGAAGTCTCAAGCAAGCAAGTCTCTCAAACAAGATCCAAGCAAGTTTTCTCATTGAAGCAAGGTTTTTTTCGCTATTTCGGTTTCCAGCTTCATCTCTCTAACTAGGTATTTATAATTTAAAGTTTTTTTGAGAATTTTAATTAGTTATTTTTGGAATTTTATTAAAATGGATCCACACTCGTCTGGCGCTTCTTGCTCTCAAGCCATGGGTTCTTTTACTCCCTTTTGAACTGATGAAGAATATCAAAATCTATGTCAACCTTTAAAACAACCTCCTCAAGTACCATTTTTTGTATCTCAGGAAGAAACAACTAATACAACCATACCCGAAACACAAACTACCGCATCTACTAGGGCTGTTAGATCAGACATATGGAAACATTTTGAAAAAATAACAGAAAACAATGTTAGGAAAGCTAAGTGTAAACACTGTTATAAAATTTATTCGTTTCCTATAGGTAGCGGAACGGGTCATCTTAAAATACACATAGAAAAAAATCACCCACCAAATGTACCACATCAAACACAAATAAGCACATTAGGTGGATCATTAGGTATACGTAAATATGATCCAATTAAAACAAGAGAAAATTTAGCAAGATTTATAATATATGACGAACAATCATTTACTTTTTCGGAAAATCACAAATTGAAAGATTTTGTAAATCAACATTTACTGACGAATTTAAAAAAGTCCCACGTTCAACATGTACATCTGATATGTTCAAACTATATAAACAGCAGAGGGACACTTTAATAGCTATTTTTTCTTCTTTAATTTTTAGAGTTGCAATAACTGCAGATAGTTGGGAAGCTAGAAATATGACTCATTATTTATGCATGACGGCACACTATATAGATCAAGAATGGTGCATACAGAAAAGAATAATAGGGTTTAGGGTATTTGATTTTCCTCACAATGCACAAAATTTATCACAAACCATGCTAAATGTATTTTCAGCTTTTGGAATAGACAATAAAATATTTACCATTTCTTTGGATAATACTTCTGAAAATACGGCCGCAATTAGAATTCTTAAAAATTATACAAAACCAATTCTAGATGGAAAATTATTCCACGTTAGGTGTATTTGCCACATACTAAAATTATGCGTTCAAGATGGATTAAAAATAGTAAATAATTCACTAATGAATCTTAGGTATACATTACTTTTTATTAAAGATAGTGGGCCAAGAAGACAAATATTTAAATAAATATGTAAAAATATGAAAATATCACCTAGAATTGTACCTATAGATGTTAGAACAAGATGGAATTCTACATATAAAATGTTAAACATAGCTATTCAGTATAAAAATGTAATAAATGCTTTTAATGAAATAGAGACACCAATGTATAGTTTAGATAATAATGAATGGCACCAGTTGCATTGCATTTCTAAGTTTTTAGGCAAATTTGAAGATGCATCTAGAGTACTGTCAGGAAGTTATTACCCAACTACACACATTGCATTATATTATTTAACCGAAATTACTGCGGTTTTTAATGAATGTAGAAACCACTCTATACTTGAAAGTATTGTTCGACCTATGGAAATTAAATTTAATAAATATTTTAAAGATTTTCCATACTTAATATATTTTGCAACTGTTATGGATCCCCGTTGCAAGTTAGATAGACTTGAAATATTAATAGATTTATTTTATACAAATATGTCTTATGAAAATAATGTGAGGGATTTACTTAATGATATTAAAATATGTTTAGATATTATGTATAAAATTTATGAAGATATGTATGGTGTGCCAACACAAACTACAAAAGAACCATTTACTAGGGAAATTCGTAATCTAATAATATCATCTCTATTTAACAGAAAGAAGCCAAGACAAAGTAGTACATATTTTAATGAATTACATTATTATTTAGAGAGAGCTAGCTATGAAGATAATGCATCTCCTGAAAAGTATGAATCCTTTGATATTTTGGCATGGTGGAAATCACAGGAAAAAACATATCCCGTGCTTTCCAACATGGCCCGTGATCTACTAACTCCTCCAGTGTCTACTGTAGCATCGGAGTCTGCTTTTAGCGTAGGTGGTAGAGTGCTCACGTACTTGAGAACCTCAATGGCGTCGGACACATTGAAGATGTGTGTCTGCTTGAAGGATTGGTACGACGCAGAAGACAGGGAATAAGGCTTGACTAATGAAGAAGATGTAGTAGAGATCTTAGGTTTACCGGAAGAAAATGAAGATTGATTAAAAGTATTTAAATTTGTAAGGATATTCATGTATTTTCAATTTTTTTTTAATTTTTAACTTATAAATCTCTTAGAAAATATATTAAGAACAAGTTGAGGGTGACGGCTAGGGTCCTCTCCCCTCTCTTCGGGCTTTGTATAATTTCTAAAAAGATTTATAGAGTAATTACATAAATGTAATGAGATTATATATAATATAACATTTGTTTTTATCATATGATATAACTTCCCCCTTTTTTTTTTTTTAAAAAAAAAAAACCGGGCCGGCCCGCCTCGGACCGGGCACGGCACGGGCCTGCCGTGCCGTGCCGGCGGGCCGAGGGGGGCCGGCCCCATGGCCTCCGTGCCGTGCCGGTGGCACGGGGGGGCATGCCGTGCCGGGCACGGGCCAGGCTCGGCTCATTAGTCACGCCTAGTCAGGATAAAGGAGAGGGTTGTGGTAGGCCAGTGACAACCAATATAAAATATTATCACATATTATGACATAAACCAAAATATGAATTTCGTTGGGGCGTTTCTTACTGAGCGACGCGCTATATCGGAACCCGGATGTAGTGAAAAAAGTGTGAGGATTGCTGTCTCTCAGAAGCGACGCGCCACGTCAGCATTTGGATATGGTGTCAAATATAAGAGCGTTTCCACATCTTAATGAGCGGGTGGGGGTAAAGAAATTAGTTCATAAACATAAATTTCAGCTGGCATCATGGAATATAGGTTCTTTTACAGGTAAATTAGCAGAGTTAATTGATGCTATGATTAGAAGGAGGGTTGATATTTTGTGCATGTAGAAGACTAAGTGGATAGGTGAGAAACTAAAGTAATAGAATTTTGGGGTTATAAATTTTGGTATACGGGTAGAAATAGAAATCGTAATGGGGTAAGTGTGATTATAAATAAGCAATTACTTGGGGATGTGGTGGAGGTTAGGAGGAAGAGTGATAGAATTTTATTAGTTAAATTTATTTTAAATGGAGAGATTTTTATGTCATTAGCGCCTATGCACCATAAGTAGGACTTGATGAATCCAGTAAATATCAATTTTGGGAGGATCTAGATAAGATAGTATAAAAAATACCTGCTAGAGAAAAACTATTTATTGGTGGTGATCTCAATGGGCATATAGGAACTAGTCGTAATGGGTTTGATAGTGTGCATGGAGGATTTGGTTTTGAAGAAAGAAATGAAGTAGCTAACTCAATTCTAGATTTTGTTCTGTCTTATAATTTAATTTTAGCGAATACTTGGTTTAAAAAGAGAGCTTCTTACTTAGTTACTTTTAAAAGTGGATCGAATGCAAACCAAATAGATTTCTTTTTAACTAGGAGAGTAGATTGAGTTAGTTGTATCAATTGTAAGGTAGTACCAGGTTAGAGTGTAGTTATCCAATATAGACTTTTAGTTTTAGATATTCAGATTAGACATAAACTTAGAAAGATTAAGTGTAAGCTAGATCCTAAGATTAAGTGGTACCGATTAGAAGGTAATCAAAAAGTTTTTGTAGATAGAGTATATAAGAAGCAGATTGGAGGGACCATGATGATTCTAATATAACATGGAACAAAATGGCTAGTTGCATTAAAAAGATAGTTAAAAATATATTCGGTGAGTCGAGTGGCGGTGCTCCACCATATAAGAATACATCATAGTGAAATGAAGAGGTAAAAAATGCTATTAAAATCAAGCGAGACTTTTATAGAGATTTGAAGAATAATAATAATAATAATAATGGAATAAGTTTCGAGAAGTATAAACTAGCAAAGAAGAAGGCTAAGAAAACTGTTCGGGATGCAAAAACTAAATTATATAAACAAGTGTACGAGAATTTGGATAATAAAGAGGCAGAAAAGAATATATATAGAATTACTCGAATAAGAGAGAGAGAAAATTTAAACATTTATGTACTGTAAAGTGTATTAAAGATGAGGATCAGACGATTTTAGTTCGAGACGAAGATATTAAAGAAAGATAAAAAAATTATTTTGATAGATTATATAATGGTAGTTTTACTCAATATTTGGAAAATTTTACTATTCAATGTGAGGATATAAATCGTAGTTTTATGCGCAGAATTAAAGAGTCTGAAGTAAAAGAAACTTTGAAGAGGATAAAATTAAGAAAAATTGTTGATCCAGATAAGATTTCTATAGAGATATGGAGATACTTAGGAGGGATTGGTGTGAGGTGGCTAACAAATATTTTTAACAAAATTTGGCAAACTAAGAAAATGTTAAATGAATGGAAAAAGAGTACCCTAATATCTCTGTATAAAAATAAGAGCGACATTCAGAATTGTTCTAAATATCGGGGAATAAAACTCATATGTCACACTATAAAGTTTTGAGAAAGGGTAATTAAACATAGATTGTGACAAACTGCTAAAATATCGGAGAACCACTTTGGATTTACGCTGGGACGATCGACAACACAAACTATTCATTTACTTCGTCAACTTATAAAGCGATTCTAAGAGAGAAATAGAGATTTGCATACGGTATTTATTGACTTAGAGAAAGCTTATGATAAGTTTCCACGAGAGAAATAGGCCTACAAGTGTACCAGTTTGAAAATGCGAGTTTATCAATGCAGGACAAGTTAAAAGAACGAAGGGAAGACCGAAGAAAACATAAATGGAGGTGATACGTAAAGATATAGAGTCTAGAGATTTAAATAAGGAGATATTACTTAATAGAAATGAATGGAGAAGGAATATCAAAGTGATCGATCCAGCGTGATTTTTTTTTTTTTGTTCATATAGCCTACCCCAAATACTTGGGATAAAAGGTTTAGTTGTTGTTGTTGTTGTGGTGGTGGAGATACGGTGGATATAGAAAAGAATACAAATCTAGAGTTTCAAAGAAAAAATTTAAAGAAAAAAGATAGGATTTGGGCCTCACACTCCGATGGTTCATTCACCAATTTCCACATAATATAAGAGATTTAATTGGAAACACATATTATCTTTAAACATTCACTGTCCCTGCAAAAGTCTCATAAAATATAATTTATAATAAAAACTATGTGCATAACATGTACAAATGTCTAAAAAATAAATCAATATCAAAATATTCTCTAAATAATTAAATAATCAAATTAAATAAATCATGTAAGAAGAATCCCATCAATTCTCTCCGAGTTGGACTGTGATGGCAAGAATGGATCAAGCATGAGGGAAACTATTCAATCTCGTAAACGCTCAACCAAGTGTTGTTTGAATCGAGATATCTGTTCTAACAAACCACCACCACTACTACCACTGCAGGATGAGATAATTTCTTTCACTTATTTTGGTTAGCGAAATCATCCATCTCATCTTCTTTAGAAAAGTCGTCAACTTCTTCTTCATGTAAATATTACTGAAGTGGAGGTTTCTTAGGTCAAGACAAGTAACACGATTATCCCTACCATCGCAATTCCTGCTTCCATCCCGACTCAAAGTATGATGCATGACAAAAAAGAGCTAGGAATTGTTCTTCAGTCTTGCGCTTGAGAGCATTTGAATCTATCTTTGACACTCATTAAAGTTAAAACATCATTACTTGACTCTTGGTTTGCCATTTTTGGGAGCAATCCTAGCTCTAATGCCACTTGACGCAGAGCGGAAGCAATAGCTGGCTAGATATCATTCTAGCACTGATGAATCCTAGAAAATCCTAGATACTTAACTTTAGAATCTACTAGAAAAGAAGATAATCAAGTTTAGTTGATAATAATAACAATTCAATGATGTCAAAATAATTATAATCGACTCTTTTATAGGACCCAAACCCAAATTGTAGAAAAAGAAAAGAAAAGAACTTGTAGAGAAAGAAAATAAACTCTAAATTCAAAGGACTAGGAATTCTAAAAAAAAAAAAAAACTGTCAAATTCTGTTGGTAACCTTAACCTACGTCATATTTATTTTTAAGCCCAGAATTTACTCCTTAGTTTGAATTCCATTCTTTTTCTGCGATCATGTCCACATTAATCCTACATCATTTATTCTCTAAATTAATAAAATTTTCTAGTCCAATGAAAAAAATAATAATAATAAGATAATTCCTTAGAGGCTTCTAAAGTTTCCCAACATACTTTTTTTAATAAAACCATAGCTTAGTATGACACAATCTCATAGGCTTCCTATGGCAAAATCTCAAGGGCTTAACGCTTGGCTAAAAGTTTTATTGATTGTTCTATAGGACCTTCACATAATGTTGTGCTCCATTTTGATGAGAAATGGTAACGACTCATAATGATAACGGCAATGGCTTTTCCCATCAGCTTCTTCTAGGTTTTGATATCATTGATTACTCCCATTCTTTTTTATTATCTTTCAAATACTAATTCATGATGCTGACGTTCAGATGGACACCTAAGCATCCGCTTAAGCGAGGGAGCCTTCTAGGCGCTTCGACTAAGCAAGCGCCTATGCGGCCTAAGCGGCTGCATAGCTAGATCTAAACAGTAGGCACCCCTCTAGGCATCCAAAACCACCCAGTGCTTTTTGACACCAGAAGCTAAAATTACCCGCAATATACAATATAAGGACACTTCACAACCAAAATAATAGCTAATACAATCTGAACTATTGAAAGGAGGCACCCTATTCAGGAGTAATTATATCACAGCCCAGCTGATGAAGTTTTATAAGCTTACAATTTTTCTCATTACTTGGAATAAAAACAAAGTTGTTGCTGCAATGAGCAACTTTAATACAATTTTTTCTCATCGATTGGGACAACAACAAAGTCGATGCTGAATCCTCCCTTTCTTTGGCTTCGTCCCTAGAAAAAACATAATCCCTTTTCTCCACAAGGCATTATTAATCCTCAATTAAATTACGTGGTAAAGCCCCAATGAGTACTCTGTAACATGCATTTCGTAGAGATTCTACAAACCTTTATGATGGTTGTCAACTAGATAATGCAACTGTGCTCAGGTTTCAACTGACTGTGAAACTATATGACATTAACATAGCATAAACAAAGTTTCTTCTTACTTTGTTTTTCAGTAAGGAGAATAAAAAATAATTGTGCTCATCCATCAAAGGTACTAAGTCTACAATCTCATCACTTACAAAAGTTCCACAACACCGTAATACAAAATAGAATGATAAAAATATCTAGTAACTTCAACTTTTGTTATTCATATGGATAATAATTCAAGTACTATAAGCCAATATTCCTCCCCACCCCCACCCAAACACACACACACACACACACACACACACAAAAAAAAAAAAAAAAAAAAAAAAAAAAAAAAAAAAACATACACCATCTAAATCTATTTTATTATCTGCATTTTGTTTGAAGGATTACATGAATCAGTACACTAACAGAGATAAGATGAAAAGCCACGTGGAACTGTTATATTAGTTTAATTAATAATGAAATATGTTATTCAGGTTGCTTGAACTAAGATAGTTTAAATAAATGCAGAAATTAAATATTCATGTTTTTCAGGTTTAGAAACTAATCAATCGACATATAGAGTCTTAGATGTCTGAACTTATTAACTGCCCCTCTGACCCTCATTCACCCCTGCCTTATCTCTCCGAACACCTTGAAGCTATTAACCTGCCTTGCCATCAAATAGGGAAGACACCACACCACGGAGAGGATCTAAGAACAGTAAAACGAAGAATCTTCATATCGTGAGACAACTAAAATGATCCTGACTGAAAGATCCTAATCAGACTCTCAAGGATCTTTGCGTGACTAAAGCTCTCTGTCAACATCGAAGAATCTACAACTATGATAAAAAAGGCAAGATCCTCCCATGCTCTGAGCCAATCAGACAGTACTCCTGGGTGCATCTTAAGAAATTGGACATGTTTTCTTATTCATTACTCATATGTATTCTACGACGGCCAGGCTTTTGTCACCTAAGAATCCTGCAGGCTGCAATGGTATAATGTCATATCTGACCTAGCGGTAGTCTCCAGGCCATTCTGTCAAATACATCATGGTCAATTGTTGTTGTTGTGCCTGAACTACAGCTCTAACCAATGGAAAAGTGACGCAAGGAAAATTAAGATTTGTGGTGAAGAATTGGCGAAAAAGTTATCTGGGAAATAAATAGGGGTTTGGATCTCACATTTACACGAATCACGCGCTCACTCTCTCATGAATCACTCGGAGAAAAGATTTAAAAGAACAACAAATATGCTCCCACTTTTTTCAATATCAATCTCTCATCAAAATTAGAGTTATACAAGAAATATATATAGCAAATCCTAGTGCAACATGATAAATACAAATCTTTTAAAATTCTAACTAAATCCCTAATTCAATCTTATCCAATCTCAATCTTATCCCTAATCTAGATAAACTTGATCTTTCTTTTCTATCAAAAAGGAAATAAAATAAATAAATAACCATGCTTTCATCTTCAGTTCCATGGACTCTTGTTCTTAATTTAACTTCGTATCGCTCCAAACTCACAGCTTGATAACATGACAAGAAAGACAGTTCAACATAGGCTTAATCTCAAAAAGCGATTACTCCCTTCAACAGGTCTTTCTAACTTTATCAGGAACCATCCATAAACAAGCAACCTATAACAAACCTATCACAAAGCTAAAAAAAAAAATAATGAATAATATGCAACACGACACTCGAATACGTAACACAAACTATGCCATTATTTTGTTAAGGGTAACTGACCAGTGATGAGATCTTCTAGGGAAGGAGGTGAAGATGGGGAGGATTCAGCAGCAGTTGATGCTGCAAGTGGAGTTGCCGGGCTTTTCGTGCCCTCGGCAACCAACGGAGCGCTCTCAGATTGACCCATCGTGGCAAGCCCAGGAGAGAATTCGAGCTTCTTCGATTCGAGAAACTGCCTACAGATAGAATGTGCAGCAGCGGGTGGTCATGAAGTTGAGTCACGCATTTATACAAACACTTGGAAGGCATGGTATTTTTTTTTTAAAAAAAATTGGAAATATAATCGAGAATACATAGTTCTAACAGAATAACGAAATTGAGAGGAAATATAGAGAGAGATATCATTACCTCTCGTAGACGTCTGCAAGCAGTGAAATAATCAAATAAAGAAAAGAGATGAACAGATTCGGCAGACGCCAGATAAATAAAACGAGCGAGGGTGACCAAGAAGTTGACTTCATATACGGTACGGTAGGCGCGGATCCATATGGGCTTTTGGGCTTGATTTGGGCCTCGATTTTCATGGACACGTATCAAAACGTAGGACATTGGGAACCATGACAAGAAAAGAATCTCTTTAATGAACCATGACAAGAAAAGAATCTCTTTGTACTTCTTTAATTGCGTTCGTTGTATAACAAACCGCTCTGAGCTTCTTGTACCTTTTATTCCTAGCAATTGTATGTTATGAGTCTCTCTTAATGAACCGCTAGTCTGGGCTAACAATTTTTACATATTGCAGTTGCAACCTAAAACTGATTTACGTGTTGATATTTAGATTCTAACAACATTTGCTACTTGATACTCAGTACTAACAATTTGAAATCTTATCCAGATCTTACAGCAACAACAATAACTAAGCCTTTTTCCCAAGTATTTGGAATTGGCTACATGAACCAAAGAGAATCATGCCAGATCGATCACACTGATAATCATTCTCCATTCATTTCTATCAAGTAATATCTCCTCATTCATACATTTAGAATCCATATTTTCTCGTATTAACTCCATCCATGTTTTTTTGGTCTTCCATTTGTTTTTTTTTGTTCTATATTGATAATCTATCATCATCGAACTGATGCATTTATAGGTCTATGTCGGATATGGCTAAACCATTGTAAGCGATTTTCTTACATCTTCTCTTCGATAGAGACTACACCTAGTTTAACACGAATATCTTCATTTCATATTTTATCTCTCTTAGTACTGCCATACGTCCAACGAAGCATGTGTATCTCTGTTATACTTATTTTCTGTGAATGATATTTCTTTATAGTCCGGTATGTCATACCATATAATAAAACTGGCCTAATAGCAGTCCTATAAAAAATTTTCTTTAGCTTTAACGGAATATTACGGTCGCATAAAACTTTTGTTGCACTCCTCCATTTCAACCAGTCAGTTTGGATCATATGATTGACATCACTATCGATCTCTTCATTATTTTGAATAATAGAACTCGAATACTCTTATCCAGATCTTACATGTTTAAGAATCTATAAGTTAGCTATGTGCATAATATCAGATAGGATAATGAGAGCCGGACTCAAATTCTAACCCCTCTGTGACAGGATAGAAGTCCAAACAAAAATAGTCCGTGCGAGTGTTTGAATCTAGATCTTGGATTTATTTTTTTTCCGCTAGGACATGACCTCAATGACTTCACTCTCTCATAATAAAATCCAGAAATATTTTTCATCGCAAACTCTATTAGTCGTTGAGAAAAATTCTCCCGTCAAATATTCTTAACACCCAACCTGTTTTCCTCATTTCCTACAAAATATGTACACATGTTACCTTTTCTCAATATGTGTCGAACATGAATTTAAGATAAATACCTACACAGAATGCAATCATTTTTAAGTAATAAACAACAAGTTTAAGTCATGGAGCGCATGAATTAAGTCATAATACCAAAAACATCACCTTCCAACAGAATTCAATTTTCCGATTTTCGACATGCCCAACTCTGTCTGCCCTAGGTCACAACTTCAGGCCAATTCAATGTAAAAAAGGAAGAAGTCCATTTTTTGACTGTGGTGTCCAGCAAGCTAACATCCCCATTGACAAAAGACAGATCCGAAACGGTACAATGGAGCCAGGGCGGGACCACAAGCACAAAACTAGCCGTTGTATTCCCCTTTCCCAGCGGTTCTCCAACGTTCAAACCAAAATCACCTTATATATATATATATATATATATATATATATATATATATATATATATATATATATATTATATATATATATATATATATATATATATATATATATATATATATTAACTCCCCCTCAAACCTCCGCAATCTCGCTCACCTCTCTCTCTCTCTCTCTCTCTCTCTGACTCTCTCCCTCTAAAAAAAAAATTCTTCAAAATCAACAAACAATAATGTCCAGCTCGACATCCCGCACCCACAAGTTCTTCCTCCTTGCCAACTACGTCCTCATCGGCACCGCCACCAGCTGCGCCTTCCTCGCCCTCTCCCTCCGCCTCCTCCCATCCCTCACAGGCCTCCTCCTCATACTCCTCCACTTCCTCACCATCGCCCTCTCCGTCTCCTCCTGCTCCACCATCACCTCCTCCGCCAGGTGGCACGCCGCGCACATGGCCGCCACCGTCCTCATCGCCATCTTCCAGGGCGCCGTGGCGCTGCTGGTCTTCTCGCGGACCGACAGCTTCCTGGAGAGGATGAGGTCGTACGTGCAGGAGGAGGACGGGGTGCTGATACTGAGGATGGTGGGGGTGCTGGGGCTGGTGACGTTTGTGCTCGAGTGGGTGGTGCTCGCGCTGGCGTTCGTGATGAGGTTCTATGTTCGTGTCGATGGAGATGTTAATGCTGCCGCTGCTGCGAGAGTTGCGAACCTTGGAGATGGGAAGGCGGAGGAGAGGAAAGATTGGCTCCCTTTTCAAGTGGTTTGATTACTTGAAATGGAAAATTTATGTGTTTGTTTTTTGGTAGCAATATGTGCATTGCTGTTGATTTGTTATGGTTATATTTATTACATCATACTCATTTCGTTAAGATATCTGAGTAGGTTTTGTTTGCAATTGGTATAATTGAGTTGGTTCTGTTTCAGAACTCTACGAACAGCTGTTATGATACACTTAACAACTCACTCACTCTGCTTCCGTTCCAAATTTCTGAATCCGGATCTTCTTCAAAGTAGGAGATTTCTCAATAGATTTTAGTGCAAATCATGAGTTTAGTGTAGAAAGATGTTAATCACTTTTTAATTTAACAAAGTGTGGAGATAAATTTTTTTTTTTTTTGGTATCAAATAATGTTTACTGTAGATCATGGGATAGGATGAGTGTTAGTTTGAAAAGATAATGATCCAAATCCCAAATTTCTAATTTGTCAAGTTTAGCACAGAATGTCTACTACAAAGAAACGATCATTAACAAAATATAAGTGTTAACAGAAATATAAACGTCATTAACAAAATATAAGTGTCAACAGAAATATACATGCTTCGTTGGATGAGATAAAATGATAAATGAAAATATTCATGCTAAAATAGTTGTAATCCCCGTCGAAAAGAAGATGCAAAAAAATTACTTAAGATAGTTTGGTACAAATGCAGCAGCTCAACGATGGGAGTTTATCAGCATATGACTAATTAAAAGAGTGAAGAAAAATCGAAAAAAAAATATGGATGGAGGTGATACACGAAAAATATAAATCTTAGATGTTATCAATGCATTACTTGATAGGAATAAATAGAAAATATTGTATCCGACGTGATTATCTTTTGGTTCATGTAGTATACACCAGTACTTGGGATAAATTGCTCGGTTGTTGTTGTTGTAACTAGAATTTTTTGTTTGCAATAATACTCTAGTAATTATGTTTATAAATGATTAGCCAAAAAAACTAAAATTGTAGTTTATAACTGAATATATAAAACTTGAGAGAGACTAAATGTCTGCAGTAAATGCATTGCTGGATTACTAAAACCTGAGCAAGTTGGAGATCTTCAAACCAAATTGCAAGTATACCCAATGAAGAATGTGAGCAAGCCTTTGGGCTCGACATGATAATCACCCAGACTGGGC
Organism: Dracaena cambodiana; assembly: GCA_036321105.1. Lineage (NCBI taxonomy): Eukaryota > Viridiplantae > Streptophyta > Magnoliopsida > Asparagales > Asparagaceae > Dracaena > Dracaena cambodiana. The sequence goes on along the minus strand of JAYEPQ010000004.1, from coordinate 53,651,770 downwards.
CTCGGCAATGCACCGATCTAGCCCAAAAATTTTTAAGACCTTGGCAAATCATAAATTTATTTTTATATTTTGATGTGCAAAAAATAACTCATTGTTAATCAGTCAAAATAAAAAAAACTCATTATATATTAAACGAGTACGATGTTTATTTTTTGGGATATTTACTGGTTTGCCCCTCAAATCTTTATATATTATAATTTAGTCCCTAAAATCTTCATATTTAGGATTTAGTCCCCCAAATCTCCGAAGTTACTACAATTTAGTCATCCTCCCTAATTTTTGACATGATATTACCATTTTACATTTTCTTATTCATTCTCTCTTCCTCCTCTCTTCTCCTCCTCCTCTCTTCCTCTTCTCTTCATTATTCCTCATCTCTTCTCCTTCTCTCTTCCTCCTCTCTTCTCCCAATGAAGAAAAGAGGAGGAAGAGAGAAGGAAGATAAAGAAGACGAGAGGAGGAATAATGAAGAAAAGGAGAAGAGAGGAGGAAAAGAAAGAATGAATAAGGAGGGGTAAAACGGTAATATCAGGTCAAAAATTAAGGAATGGACTAAATTGTAGTAACTTAGGAGATTTGAGAGACTAAATTCTAAATATGAAGATTTGGGGGACTAAATCATAATATATAAAGATTTGAGGGACAAACCAGTAAATACCCATTATTTTTTTAATAACAAACTATATCTCGTTAATTGGGTGATAGGTGAGACATTTGAAGACGTAACATAATATTTAAAACTGGTGAGTGAGAGTGACAAAAAGAACTTGATTTAGACACATTAAAAAACAATTGCGAAAAAAATCAGGAACAAAATTGAAATGAATGGGAAAAAGAAGGAGAAAAATGATATTTAAACTCAGAGTTTAAGCGATTGATGATTAGCACGAATTAAGATAAGAAATCTATTAGTTTAATTCAAAAAGAATTAGTGGTATTGGGTTTTCAAAGGGAAACTGATAACACGGTTCCAAAATTAGAACGACTCTTAATTTTTGGACTTATTCTTTAGAGACAAGATATGCTGGTAGCATTCTTTCCTTTTTATCTCAAGTTCGTTCAGGAAAAATACCTCGAATGCGTTTGGACAGGGTGTACGTTGGACCTAAGAGAGTCTTCAATGATTTATGACGACCAGTAAAATTATTTCGTTGGGTTAATTGTAATTAGATCCCCTGTATTATAGCGATAACGTGTTTAAAACTTTAAGATTTGTTTCTGCACTCCTAATATATTTTTTCAACAGTTTAACTCCTATTTAATTTAAATGAAATATTTTTTATGAAATTTCTAAATTACCCTCCTCTCCTTCGCTAAAAATTCACTCAAAACATAAACATGTACAGAGTACTATAATTTGGAAATTTCATAAAAAAATTATAATTTAAATTAAAGAGGGATGAGAATAGCAAATAATTGACTAGCACAAGTCTAGGAACTAAACTGAGACTTTTAAACTTAAGAATAATAAGTTAATATCCAGGGGGGTTTTTATGACATAGACATGAAGTGCGTAGGAACCTTTTCTTCATAACAAGACTATCCCTCTCTTCCAAAAGGAATGTCGTCATCCTCCTCCACGTCTGAGACTGCATGCTGGGTTGAAAGCGTACTCTTTTGTGCACTTCCTGTCTGTGTTCTGATGTCTTCTTCTGAAAGGTAACCTGTTCAAAAGATAACATCGAAATAAATAAATTCGAAACAAAAATAGAACGTGTGCGTGGTGTTGTTGAAGATTCAATTGTTTCTCTCACGCCAGATATTCCAGCAAATCGATGCGATAAAAATAGCTTTTATATAGGATACAAAGTTCTGTATGCGAGCTCTCTTCCAGGCACTACACTTACACTATTCTTATAGTATAAAAGATCTAATTGCAATTAATCTTATTTCTTTCCATGTCAAACGAAATGCATAATATTATTTGATCTTATTATCATAATTGATTGTGTGAATGTAGCCAGATAAAATAAGGTGGCTTTCTCTCTCCAATTTGGGCCGTGTGATGAGTAAGCAGTCTGTGCTGGATCCAATCTTGGCCAGTGAACGAGCCAAAGTCGTACAGCAGTTTGATCCGCTGACAATCCAAAAGCTGACAATTTATCTACTTCCTCTCTCCGTACGCAGTTGCTTGACCGTTTCTCTTTCTCTCTTGTTCTCACCCTTGCTCCTCTCTAAACTATTTTCATCAATGAAACTATTTGTGGTTTTTATCTTGGAATTCTTTTTCAAGGTCCGATCTTGAGTGTCTAGGATGTGCCAAACTGGCGTCTGCTACAGGTATCCTTCTGATCTTTCTCTGCATCAAGTCTTAATTTGGCATCAAAGTTCATTGTTTTTTCGATATCAGTTCTCAGGAAAGCTATGTAAATAAGTTAATGGCACAAAATATGATATGTAGGATATTTTTCTCAGCGGTTTGGATCGTAAACATAGACTTTCTGTGTTGAATTTAGGAGTGATTCCATGTGTAAATTTTCAATCCATGTTCACTATCTCAAATATAGTTTTTTTTTTTTTTTTTTTTTTCCAAATTTTTTGAATACGATCTCAATTCCTAAGGTTCACTCATAACTAATTTCTGGGGGTTTAGTTGGGATTTGGTTTCCATCAAGTAGTCGCAAAATCAATTTTAGGTTTTTTTGGACCATGATTCCAACTTTTTTTATTTTCTTTACGATCAAATTCCATGAGTCTTGGCGTTTATTTTCCTAGTGGATTCAAGATGATGTAATTCACCCGTAACTATTAATTTATGTATTCATAGTGGAAGGTTAATTTAAAACTAAAACCTAAAAAATTGGATACAAGTAAAACCTAAAAAGTAGAAACATAATAAAAAATTTTGAAGAAAAAAGATGCAATTTTTGATGGAAATAGGCTGTCAATACAGAAAATTAATTTCACACACACACATATATATATTATATATATGTGTGTGTGTGTGTGGAATATAAATAAGCAGAAGTTACTACAATCCAAAATCCCCACACAATAAAATTTGCACTAAGAAATACATAATAAATCTATTTGGTTAAGAGAGAGAGAGAGAGAGAGAGAGAGGAGATGAAATGTGTCCAACCTATTGTAGATTATTTGCGACTATTTGCAGCTAAAGCTTGGTAAAAAAATATATTTAGAGTAAAACCTTTTGTAGATTATTTGCGACTATTTGCAGCTAAAGCTTGGTAAAAAAATATATTTAGAGTAAAACCTTTTGTAGATTATTTGCGACTATTTGCAGCTAAAGCTTGGTTCTGTTGTTCAATGCAGCTGTGGGTCTTGCGGATACGCTTTAAACTTGTCATCATCCAATCGCACCACATCTGATATAGATTCTGAGTACCACAAATCTATAAAAAAGGGTGTTATTTCCTTTGTCACGATTGACCTGAGCAGGTTCACTCAGGTTGATGAGGTGGGCTGCTTCCCAGTCCCTTGGGGCAGATACCGTTCAAGGACAAAGCTTCTCTGTCGTAAATGTGGATTCTTCATCGGATATGGGTACGGTGAGTCAGTTGTGACATGTGGCTTTGACCCGGTTAGTTCATCCTCTTCTAATGGACATAGATACAGTATAAAGATACGAGCTCTGCAGCCTTCGGAACAGCCATAAAAGGCTTATTTGAACGCAGATTCACAACTTGGCTGCATATTCGGCTGCGGGCTCATTTCCGCAAAGCATCTGTTCGTTGAAGGTTTCGTGGAGATAGAGAGCAGGACATGCTGCTGCAATCCATATCTTATGTTCTATTTTGGAAAGGAGTTGGCACTTGGCAGATCCTTGTTAGCTACAAGTGAACATTCCTCATTGAGATATTGTGCTGTTTGTTTGGATATTTTTTTGGTTCTACATTAAAATTTCCTGAATGAGGCTTATCATTTTGGGCTAATTGTTCATTTTCAAGCAGTTGGGAAAGGAAAGGTCTGCCCGATGCCCTGAGATGTTTGATGATACTTTAAAACAATACTTTAAAGAGTGTATTCGAATGTTATGATGAGAACATGATTATATATTTATGAGGCAGTTAAAGCATACACAGATCGTTTGCACAGGAAAATAACTGCTTATTTGGGATTGGGAATGAACCACTAGTCGTAAAATCCTCTGCATAACCTGCCCACAGAAGCCCTGCCAATATAAATACACACAGTTCTCCGATCTGTCAGGATTAGCTCATGAAGCATGATTGCTGAAAATTTTTACTAACATCGAAATAAAACAATGACCTAAATACAAAAAAAATAAAAAACCGAATAATTTATCACCCGGCATATATCGAAAATATACACCCATGCTTGTACCAAACCTCATTCTAGGACAGTCATGCTCTCATATCCAGTTCTGTTTCCTATTGGGGAACCCCAGCAAAAGTAAACTTGATCAGCCTAAAACCAAATGTACGCTAGCACTGGTAAGCAACCACAGGAGATACAGTTTCACATATTCTCAATTTACCATAGGGGTGCTAAATTAGTAATAGCCCAACCAACTTTAGTTATACCAAATAGAAAGGCCGTGGAAACAAAAAACTGACAGCAGGAGTTACTTATATTCACTTACATGATCCCACTGACGCTACGAGAACCACATCGCAGGGCGGGTCAGGAAAAAAAAGGCCATTAATTCCTATAAATTGCTGCACCGGGTACCATCGCTAGGAAGGACCTCGGTTTTGGAACACTGTTGGGGAGAGGTCCCAGAGGCACTCATAGACTCCTGTTCTGGAGGTAGACATCGCTTTGAGAAAAAGGTCGCTATTCCTTTCGGCTTCAGATCCTTACCTGCAAAAATGAAGGGATTTTTTCTAAGTTTCAACAGAGAAGAGCCCAAACAAATTGTTAGATGAACTTTATTTATATGCAAAACCTCGACAGTTTTTCCATAAAAAAACCTTGAAGCTATGGAATTGAGATTAAGAACGCACCGGGAGAAGTAGATAAGCCAAGCACGTCCAAAATCTCTTTCTTAACCTGCAAAATAAACCAAATTATTTATTTATTATTCTATGCCCTAGAGTTACCAAGATGAGCAAGATACAATGATATAAACCTGTTCCATACTGAAAAAAATAAAATAAAAAGAAACATTTTCTTTCTAATGTAACATTTTGGAAAGAAATAGTAAAAGTAAGAACAATGTAGATACCTGCCAGCGATTATCCACATACTCTGATATCTCCTTTACTTTATTTCTCAAATGGGACTTCGGGGTGGTCGGAAATTTGCCTTGCAACGACTCTAGTACCCTATTTATACCCTGTGAGTTTGATTGGATTGATGATACCTGCAGGACAGTTTCAAACATACATTATGTAATGGACAAACAAATAAACAATATGTCCCACTTCATGAAAGCTGTCAAAACAAAAATTGGTTCCAATTATAATGGAATGTTTCTCACTCACAAATTCTGGCAAATCTGAATCTGAGATGGCTGCTGGAGACGGACTGGGTGTAGTATTTTTATTTTGGGATTGTGGGGTAGCAGTACTTTTATTCTGGGATTGTGGGAGCTCCTGATCTTCATTTTCTGGACCGTGACCACCCGATAAATCTATAATACAGCCTCCAGTCCAGGCTCGCATGGAGAGTGCTTGCAAACACATTTGTTCAATCTTACAAGCATCGGTGATATCTCCAACCATCTTTATTTCAGATTTTTCATGCATTAGGTTCAATATGACCAATGGTCGAGCCTTACGGAGAGCCTGCTCAGTCAAAGTCTGAAGATACTTCTGCTGTTGCAGCAATTGTTTTATCTCTTCACTTTCAACCTCTGACTGACCACTCGATAGGCTTCCAGTCTCATCACCCGTCCTATCTGATTTGCCATCAACTTGAACACCCTGTAAATCAAACAAAACAAATATCATATACATGGACGAGAGCATGTCTTACATATGACCACCTCAAAATATAACCTAGAACATTTTTCTTTAAAGATAAACCACAATCTGTGATCTTTGCCTAGAGCTCAATATTGTATACAAACTAAGGAATTTATATTGAATTGCTTCACAATTAAAAGGCAATCGTTCCAGGTCACCTGTTAGCTAGTTTCAAGCCAGGTTCATCTCAAAATAAACTTTTGGAACTTGTTTGGTAACAAAGGTTTAGCAGGTAGTCAGAAATCTAACACCTGTTACGTAATAACCCTTAATTTTCTTTAGAAATAAATAAATTAATAAACAAAACAATGAATATGACTTTCACTTTCTTTAATCTCCAAAACTTTTCACTTTCTCTAATCAAAACTTTAACATTCTTTAACCTCCAAACCCTTTCACCTTCTCTAACCTCCCAAACTTTCATCTCCTCCATAAATTCATCCACTTAAACCTCCAAATTAAATTCATCTTTTTAATTCTTAAAAATAAATCTCCAATATCTCTACCTTTAATTCCCTCAATCACTTCATATTCTATAACTCCCCAAACCCTCCATATTCTATAACTCGTAAATCCAACACTATATAAACCCAACCTCTCTTTTTAATTCAATTCTACACACATTCTCTAAAATTATTCTCTCTTTCTCTCTCATCTCACTGAAGCACTCAAAAGGAGGCGTCGTTGGAATCGTTGTTGCCACCGGAACCACCATCTCTTGCCGAAGCATGTCCGCTACAAGAACCACCACCCTCTCACTGGAACAATAACCCCTTCCTGGAACTTGTCGGGAAAATCTCCTTCCTCCTCTTGAATCCCCGTCAATTGACATTGTTTCGATGTGATTAATAGTTGATCAATATCAGAAGACGGAATCCAAATAAGTTTATTTTTGAACTCACTAAACATGCTAGTTTTTTTTTTATAAAAATATTATTTCCATTGTTTAATTTGTAGAAAATAAATTTATTATTACAAATATTATTTCATTATATTGTTAGAAATTAATTTACAGAAACTAAATTTGTTATTACAAGTGCAATCATTGACATTCCTATTATTTCTTTATGCTGTTAGAAATTAAATGAATAATTGTTAAATTACATAATATAGTTATATTTTAATATTTAATAAATTACGAAAAAATTATAATCATAGAAAAATACTGTTTGTGATATCATTTTGTATCGGTGTCAAGAAAAGTGGTATTATACACTGGTTCTCTAATTAAGGAACGTGCGTCGTATAGAAAACGTCTTAAGCATTTATACACTTACCTACTTGATATCTCTATCATTGTATTAAATATCGACCGGTATACTGATATACCGGCCGGTATCTCGCTTTTTACAAAGAAACGATACGATATGGGGGTTTGTTTATCGCATACCGTTTTTGACAGGTACGGGCAGATATATCGACCACGTTGTGATATATCCACCGGTATTTGATATGTGAAATACCAGCCGGTATGACTAATTATCGATTTTTTGTTAACGGATTGTGGTTGCGGTTGAAACCAGTTAACTCGTTAGACCCAACCCGATAAGAAAAACATAAAACCCGATTCTTCCCCTATTCGTGAACAAAAAAAATCCTAAATCGCTCGATACTCGTCGTCGCGACCGAGCTCACCAGTCATTGTCACCTTCCCTTCGTCAGCTGCCGCTTCCGTCGCCGTCTCTCCGGCTCTCCGTCCTCTTCGACTGGTCGATCGATCGCTTCTCTCAGTCAGTCGTTGCCGTTATCGAGTCCCAAGCAACCGAAACTAGGGTTTCATCCATTGTCGTCTCTCCCCGCTTCCGTCGCCGGCGATCCATCTCTCTCTCTTCCTCTTGCGTGCCTTCTAGCATCGTCGACCTTCAATTTTGATAAGTTCTATGATTTTAATTTTCCTTTAAATTTTAGTTTAAATGTTAGTCTAATTTTCTTTTAAATTTTAGTTTGTGATTGTAATTAATGTATTTGAGTTTTTAAATTATGAATGAATAAGGGAATTTTCAGTTTGGAATTTTGGATGATGCCTAGGGCAGCAGGGCTTCAGCCAGTGACAGTGAATTCGAGTGTGAATCAGTGATTCGATTCACTGATTCAGTGTGAATCAGTGAACCGAATCACTGATTCAGTGTGAATCAGTGACTCGAGTCACTGAGTCATTGATTCACATTGAATCAGTAAATCGAATCACTGATTCAGTGTGAATTAGTGACTTGAGTTCACTATATTTGTGTGTTTGTGTGTTTGAGTTTCATGGTAGATAAATTTTGTATTAGTAAAAGAAGAAATAGATTATGTTAGATAAACTTTCATATGCTTACAAGTTACATTATAGCATTGCACATACAAGAATTATTGGACTGGATTATTGAATTACTGAACTGGATTACTAGACAAAGCAATTCGAATAATTAGCTATTTTAATACACTTTGATACACTAATCAGTATGCTATATGAGGCCTCTTTTTAGACAAAACTTTTTAAATTTGTTTATTTTTAATGTTAGCATGAATGGGGGAGTTTAGGTTCTCCACTGTTGAAATACGAAGATATTACACCTTGAAATCATCTAAGAATTAGAATTTAGAATAAAGATATGGAGAAGTATACATTGTATAATTTGTTCTTATATTAGTATATTACCCATGAATTTGGAACTTACATATAATATCCATCGTCTGTGTTTAAGATAGGAAAGAAGCTACGCACACATTTGATAAAAATAGATTATGTTTATTAACTTTATTTATATTAGTAAAGGCTTGGATTCTTAAATAGATTATGTTAATATAAATTAAGTGCAATAATTATTTAGCTATTTAATCAATTATTTTTTTTGTTTTTTTAATAAATTTTGAGGTCAGAAATAGCTTGAAGAATGTTCTATTCTGGTGCTTCCAATGTCCAAGAGAAGCGAGGAGGTAAAGATCCAGCTTGGGATTGGAGGAAAAAGTACCCAATAAGTCTAATAAAGTGGAGTTAATTTCTGTAAGAATGAATATGAGAGAGGCATTACCCGCTTGAATCTAGCTAGAAAATATATTGTAAAGACTGATATTTAAAGTTTCTAGTATGTTTCAAATAAACTCATTTAAAGGACAATATTGTAATTTTATAAATTATATCACCTATGTATTATAGAAACACTATTATTTTATCTTGAAAACTTATTTTTCTTAATTTTATGATCATATGTCGCTTTGTGCATATGTGAACGTTCTAAACGGTATCTGCAAATTCGTAAGTTTAATGTAAATAAACTAATGTAAGTACTATAAACTTGTTTTATGTGTTTTATTATATTCTATATAGTAAATTATATGATTATTCTTCAACCGGTATGACACCGATATGACACTCCAGTATTTAGGATCATATCGCGATATCCCGCCCGGTATCCGGTAACCGGTATGTAATTTGGCTGACCGATATGGGACCGGTATTCGATATTTAGAACATTGATCTCTATAATGTCTAAAATCAATAAATCCTTGATATAGCTAATTGTGATTTATTGAATAAAGTATAAACTGTACGGACTCTATAAATCAAGTTATTAACAAATTAATAAAATCCAATTGAAATATTGTACCTAATATAATATGTATACAAATTATGAAAACCATAATTTAAACCTACATGGACTATAATTAAATAATACTGGGCTGGGAGAGAAACTGAATAATGAAAATATATTCTGTTTTTATTATAAACTTATTAAATTGTACAATTGGATATTTCGCACACCACAGATGCGTGATGATTTGCTGGATCATACCTTATTATTACTCCTATTTGCCTGACGACAAGTCCGACTCAGCATCGAACAATTCATGTAACTATTTTCTAGGTCTGAACAGGAGATAATTGAAACAATAATATCCCATTACTTAGCTTTTCTAATTACATGATATCCTAGACAAAAGTACCCATGTTATAAAATTGACTTTACTATATGACATTAGGATAACATATATCAATCGACATCATTATAACAGACATCTTATTACATATTAATTTAATACTTTCTAATACTTATGTTATTATTATGTTTGGACATAACTGTTATATTACACATTCTTTTTACGTATTTTGTTTTGATCACAATCTACCAACCTAGGTATACATGTCCAAAATTACCGATGGACATGTTGATGAATGATACAGAACCCGGTATAACTTGAAGAGCATGTTGAAACTAGAGAGTTACCTTATTTTCTATTATTTAATTAATTATATACTGTTATTATTTCATCTGTATCAAACTTCGTTCCCATTAATAAAAAGCTAAACTTTTGTTAAACTTTCTATTGTAATTATTGAGTATTATTATGACAAATTCTACTAGAGACTTTAACATATTCAAACTGAACATGTTGTCGATACCTGCTCAATGTTCTAAAATGCGTTTTTAGTATGCATACGGTCGAGAACCGCACAATGCATAAGCGGATTACACAGAAATTAAACGAATTATACAGAATTATGCGTAATATCAATATTTTAATATATATTAATATAATAATTATAAAAAATTAATATATTAAGTGCTATAAAACTCTAAAAATTATAAATAATAACTGTAAGCATGAAAAATAAAGATGAATTGGCTCTACATAAGAAATGATAAAAAAGTAAATATATTAGTGAGTGGAAGTTGGTGCTAAATACCACAAGACACAATATTTGTAAAGCAAACACGATGACTAAACCTTATCAAATATCAACCATTTCCTAGTCATAATTTTTTTTAAAAAAAAAAGAAAAAAAAAGAAAGAAATCAAGCTCACAAGTTCGAGGAAAAAACCCAATAACCCTTTAACCACAAAATCAGTTATGCGGATTATGCGGCCGCATAATCCGCATAATCGATTATGCAGCCGCATAATCCGCATAATCGATTATGCGGCCCCATAATCCCCTGTCTGCATGGACAGGACGAATTCTTGGTTTTGTTTGGGTATTGCAAACGCCTATGCCGGCGATTATGCGCCCGCATAGGGCGTTTTTAGAACATTGCACCTGCTATACATACTCATATACCGTATAGCGGGGCGTGACATGTTAACGCTTGCCAAACATTCAAAATTCTTCAAGAGATAGAATGTTGATTATGGGTTTGGGGCCAAGGGCAGTGTTGGAATTTTTCAAATATTTATGCACTTAGTTTGAAGAGAACATTGGTGTTGTTACACTGACCCTTAATTCGTACCATCTTAACACCCGATGGAACCCAATACCATGATATGACCTCATAACCCATCTTGAAAATGTCTAAACATCAAATTGCATTTACACCTGAACTCTTGTTGCCAAACAAAGCCTCAAGGCAAAATGCACATTTAGACAAAAAGATTTAAGAAAGAAACGGAAGAATGAAAAGAAGGAGGAAAAGTAAACAAAATCACCAACAATGTTGCTGTCTATTAGAGGACAGTCATTTCAATGCACCAAGCAGAAATAAAGATAACAAAATCTTTTGCACATTTTTACAATAACTAGGGGAATGACAGATAAAGCCAACAGGTGTTGTGAAACATATATAGTAGAATTACAACCAACGATTACCTCATCTTCAGAGAGATACCCATCAGGCACAAAAAAGTCATCTTCGCTTTCTTCTTCCTCCAACTTCAAATTTTCTTCCTCTAGACGTTCCTCATCAGCATCTTTTTCACAATCAGAGAGGCTTTCACCTGGTTCCTCCTATATAATACAGAACAAAATTGCTGACACAATGCTCTATCAATTTTAAAATAACAAAATCAAATTAAGATGGATACCTCTTCCCATTCTTCGTCACTATCAACATCATAGTCCAAATCTGGATCCTTCTTAAGAGGAGCCCGCGGTCCAACAACACAACTATAATAACCATAATAACCTTTAGACAACAGTAATCCAACATGGATCATTACAAAAGAAAAAAAATTCAATCATGATAGAAATATATTATGACAAACAAATTGCCAAAGGACAGACAGGTAGAACTTGCCTTTTCTTGGTCCATGTACCGTAGTATGCTGGTCTGTTACTCTTGTCAAACTGTAATAGCTTCTTTCTCAACGTCAGACCAGAATTTGAGGCAGTACCAGTATGATCATTTTCAAAAGATTTTTCTGACCCATCATCTACAAGCTTAGTTACAGTCAGATCCCTACTGAAATCCTTAGATGAGGCAACTTCCTCGATTGGATTTTCAGCTTTCCCAAAAAGATTTACTTTAGTGGATGACTCATGCAGCTTAAGCTCCTTAATAAGCTCAACTTTAGGCTTATTCCTAACACCCCAGTGGCAAGATCTATTGCAGCGAGACAACTTGTGCCAGCCATCAGCATGCAACTTGCAGAGGTCCTCCAAAGCAAGACCGTCTTTCATAGAAAAAGCATTGTCCATCAATGAGGTTGTCACATTAACCACCTCCACATTGGCAGGTGAGTCAGATGTTGGAGCTTTCACAGATGATTGTTTTCCCATGCTATGTGAACTATTATTATTGCTCTTCTTAGTCATAAGAAACCGTTCCATTATGGTAGCTTGCTTTTTTACACAACGTTGCTCCTTCAATTCAGCTTCTTCCCTTTCACGGCGTCGTCGTTCCCTCTCAGCTTCATCTTGTTGCTTCTTGAGCTGTCGCTTGGATTCAGCTTCTTCTTTCTCTCGTCGTTTTACCTCTTTTTCAGCTTCATCCTGTTTCCACTTAATCTCCTTTTCCTGTCATAAGAAAGCAATGATGTATTGGAAGAAGAAGAACGGTAATAATAGCCCAACATGACCACAACTCTTCTCAAAAGAAAAATTAACATAATACTGAAGCCAACAAGATCCTCGATATCATAAGCTAAGAACAGAAATGCACATGACATTACATGAGACACGGACAAGTAGCAAACCACCCAGGAAAAAGTGTCGTATCAGATCTATATATATGACATGGCACAGCTTCCTTGGTATGACATAATTTACCAGTCTCCTTGTTACTACTCTCCAGACATAAATAGCATGGTCCACTTACCTCCGGTGTATTGAGTTCATTCTCAATCAGTGGCCAAAGGTCACAGGTACTGCTAAATGGGGAACCCATTGGGGTCACAGAGAGCCGCCAGCTTCTGTCCTCCGGGTCAGAAAATAACTATATAACCAATGATTGCTTCATGCACTGAGGTCACACCAGAATTGTTCAGAGGGATTACAGAAGTACTTGCAAATATCTTCCCTCCATGACACCCACCTAAAACTCACATAAGCTCCTCAAAAATTTCATAGTGTTCTTTCCAAACAAGGCGAGTAGAAAAGTTTTGTGTGCACATGAATGCATGATCACACAAATATTTACCATGTCCAGTTACTTGAGAGTAAATAGGTAAGAAATTCTACAGGAACAACTAGGAAAAAATCTTCCACTTTTAAAATTAAATTTAAATCAATAAAAAACCATACCCCGAAATCCCACTTTAAGACACTATAGCTCATTGTCTAATATGCCTCCCCATCTTTACTATCTGTAACTTTCTTATTCCAAGTAGAGTCCTCCCCAAGCATCCAACTTCAGAGGTTGATGACTTATTCCCTCCATAATTTATTTCGTAAAACAATATGAGAAAAGGAGTATAGGTAGGGAAAATGTGAAAATAGTATGTATATGACATCTCGGGAGAAAAAAACTTATAAGAAGGTTGATGTGCTTCAAAAAACCTGATGGGATCCGAAAGAGCATCATGGGCCCAAATGGGAAACCAAATTCAACATATCAAAAAGGGTAAATTGATTTAACGAAACAATATGGGGTTTCTAAAGATAATCCATCCTGATTCGTGTAGGAAAGTTATTTAAAAACTTGAGCAAAGTTTAATTACATAACCCCGTCTCACTTCTTTCCTCAAGTAAAAGTAAAATGGATTCTTCCCTTACTGACACTTAAAATTGTCTTTAGTTCCATTTCACCCTGAAATCACCATCATTCCGTACTCCCACCTCAAATTATTTAAGTTAGGATAAAATGCCAACTATCACTGACATTGTTTAAATGTTAGAATACTCTAGGAATATTCCCTGACTTGGACCAGGATCTATCTTCAAAATGCAAATGTGATCAAGTTGTCCTCTTCACCTTCTACATTCATAAATTCTACACACTCATGCATTCTCAATCCCCTAACACCAGGGGAAGTCACTGTCCAACACCAATTTACTCAAAAGGTGAGATCTTTGAACTTCCATTTCATTTCTCTTTATCCAGAAGCAAGAATCAGGAAGATCATCATATGTTTACATATTAAAGACCACTCAATGAAGATAATATCATTTAAACTCAAATCCAAAACTATTGAAGCAAACTCATAACCATTCTTGTTTACGATTTACTAAAAGGTGCCCTCCATGCGATTCCTGAACAGGTTATTTTCGTTGTGTCAGCACATCTAAAACACACAAATGAGGACAAAAGAAAGCTTCAAAATTAAAAAATATTCACACATAGAAGAGGAAATAACAGTTGAAAACTTCAAAAATAAAAGTCCCAGCAGCTAAACTCACCTATCAAAGGCATCAGATTTCTTCCTCAACCAGAAGGATGTTAGTCTCATAAACATTCAAAAGGAAACTGAAAGGGGGGCTAACCTCAGGGTTGCAAGAGGGGTGGAGGGGGTGCAGCGGCTAACCTGAGGGTTGTGAGAGAGGGAGTGGAGGGGGTTAACTTGAGAGTTGCTAGAAAGTTTGCTCCTGAAACCAGAATCGAGAGAGGCCAGCTGTCATGTCATTGGGTGATGGTTTCAAATGAGGGCATTTTGGTCCATTGACACCCACTCCATCAGAAAAGAAATAATTAATGTTATATAATCAGAACTAACTAATATATTTATTATAAATCAAGAGTTACATATATTTATAAGCGACTCAACACCAAACAATCCAATAGGCGATATGGAATTAAACATAAACTAAACTCAAGTATAAGATAGTTTTTTAATTTAAAACTCCCCCTCAATTTGGAATATAAATATCAATTATATTCAATTTGTTACACAAATTAGAAATCATTGTCTCCTATTCAATAATACAGATTAACTTAAAACGAATGAGCAACAACAGTAGTAAATGAATCATTTGAATTATCAGAGTACACCCACTACCACCATGATAGACATTTATCCTGCTATCGAAAGTTGATAGATAGCAGTACATAAACTTCTTTCTTAGAAGCATTAGTAGGCAACGGATAAACTTCTTTCTTAGAACTAGTAGTAGGCAGCTGAAAAATTTCTAAGAAGTAGTAGCAGGCAACAATTTTTAAAATAGCGATAACGGTAACATAACGTTTTAGTTCTGTAAGGTTATATCGCATATAGCGTTACGCATAACGTAGATTACGTAATTTCCTTTATATTTAATAAACATAAATAGAAAACTACATTAAATAAATTTTAAAAATCAAAAAGTACATTTAAAATTCTAAAAAAAAGAATATAAAATTATATTATATTAAGGAATCTATTATAATTTTCTATTAAATTTTATAATAATTTCAAAATTATCTTCATAAATTATATTAAGTTTGCAATCGTAATTCCAATTATCATCTAAACAAAAAAATTAGATTCTAATTTTTTATTTCAATTCAAGTTATTATCAATGTTATAATTTATATTTTTAATATTTAATTTATTTTATTTGCAATTGTTCATTTCGGTTCAACTAAAAATTTAATAGAATTAACAAGTTAGATATTCCAGCAACCGAAAAGGAATTACAACAAGCGAACAAGAAAGCAATCATAAATTAGCAAATTAGCAATTACACAAACAATCAAACAAGCCAACAAGTAATCAAGTAAGAGTATTGCAACAATTCGTTAATAATCAAAACAATAATAAACAAAAATATAGAAATTATAAAAAAAAAAATCAGTAAATTATGTAAGATAAGGTAATTTAATATAACGTTATGTAAAATAACGTTAAGTAACGTAAAAAACGTATAGTTACGGCAGATTGAGTTATTCTTATTGTTAGATAGCGTTGAGATTCCATTAGGTTTCATAACGCAATATAACGGATTTCATAACGTGTTATTTTTAATATTAATAAGTAGCAAATAAACTTATTTCTTAAAAATAATGGTAGATAGTAAATAAACTTCTTTCTTAAAAAAAGTAGTAAGCAACAAATAAATGTATTTCTTAGAAGCAATGGTAGACATCAAATAAACTTCTTTCTTAAAAAGAATAGTAGGCAAAGAAAGAATAAATGGTTGCATCAAGATTGGATTACACCCTTGTAGTCGAGAAGAGACCAACCAAAGTCCCTACAATTACAAAGCAGAGAAGCAAAAACTGAAGCAGATGCAAAATCGAATTAGAGATGCAATTGCGGAGTCGAAGTCCAAATCGGAGTCGGCATTAAATTGATGACATGATTGCAGAGTCGAAATCAGCATTGGAATCGGAATCAGAATCAAAATCGACCATCGTTGAGACATATTTCATAACATGTTATGATACCATGTTATAAAATAATCAAAACAAGCCAACACGCAATGTGAAACTACTGAACTACCCAAATACAAGATAGTTTTTCAATCTAACAATCACTTATAGGAAGTAGCCTTTTGTCATGACTTAAAGAAAGATCAGACAGGTATGTGGATTATAAAGATTTTCAGGATACGGTTGATCATAGAAAATTTGCTCTTGTACCATTTTTGAGAGAGGCCAGCTATCATAAACTTAGCGATGGTTTCAAATGAGGCCATTTTGGTCCATTGACCCTCACTCCGTAATAAAAGAAAATGGTGACTTACGAAAAGTAGCCTCTTGTTCTATGTTAAAGCAATTTGACATGTGGGGATGTGAAATTATGAATGTTTTCAAGGTGCAGAGGCAGCAGGGTGGAAGGGGCTGGGCTAACCTGAGGGTTGTTCGAAAACTTGCGGCTGTAACGAGAATCTAAAGAGGCCAGCTGTCATGTCATTGGTGATGGTTTCAAATGACGCCATTGTGGTCCATTGATCCTCACACAGTCAAAAGAAACAGTGACTACCAGGAAGCAGCTTTTTCTCCTAACTTAAAGCAATTTAGATGGGGACAACAAGAATTCATACACAATCAGATAAAAACATGTTGAAGTCCCAGATTAAAGGAATAACATAATACCCACCATAAAAGACCTAAGCATTAAAATAGGATTTACATATAGAACTCAGGATGCACATGGAGAATAATGTTCATTAAAAAATCTTACCCATGTGATCATAGACTCAGTAGAAAGATTATATAATACCTTAGACTCAAAAATTAGAAGTTCAATTAGGTATTGCCAGGTGCAGTTTTGCAGGTTTACCAAATACAATACTTATAACAGGCCCATAATATATACATCAGTAGAAAGATTATATAATACAAACATTAGCACTTACCGTTTGCAATTTCTCCTTCTGAATCTCACGGATGGTCTCTTTCTCCTTTAGTTTAGCAACTTTCTCAGCCCTTTGCAACATAAACATTATTAGCATAAATATACTAATTCAGGTTGGGAAAAACTGCCTCAAATGTAATTGATCCAATATAAAATAGGAGTTGATAAACATACATGTCAGCATCATGCTTTTGTTTCTTCTTTTCAACTAATGAACGAATCTCCTCCACTTTTGGTATCTTCCCGAGCTTCATGGATGCTTTCTTGAGATCACTTTTGTAATTACTCTGATTTTCTGGAATTGCTAACGCTGATAATGTTGCTGCATTATAAAGAAGTCTAATCAACTACAATTTACAGACTAAAAAAGTCTAGAAGAAAAGACAACCAAGAACAATCAATAAACAGAACGTTCTTCAAAATAAATCTGGGAAAATCATTTGACGCTGTCCTGGTGCAATATCACAATGAAAAAATTACTCACGAATAAATTAGCAACAAGACTTAAAAGACAATCCAGCATGTAAGGTTGCACAAAAACAAATGTTAACAAAAAATTAAATATTTAGCAGCCATCTGAATACCAAAGAGCTACCAAATATAATACAGGATTGTAGCATCACATGCTAGTCGACATTCTATACAACAATTTGATACAATTTAATAATTGCAGGATAATATCCATTCTCTATAAGCTGGGATAAGCTTTGCACTACCAGATGAACTCCTGATTGCTGAACAAGAAAACATATGCTTAGATCTGGTTCAGCATACTACCAACAACTTAAAATTTGGTAGGGACAGAACTTTCTTCCGTCTTTGAAATTCAATGAGTGTTTGCAGAACAAAAGCAAATAATTTCCCAAGACATCGATTATTTGATAAACTGTTAAATGATATTTTCATTTAATGCTGGCTTAGTGACATAAAATAGCCCCATGTAAAATTGGGTGCGTTAATTGCCAATTGCAAAATAAGTTGAGAACTAGCTTCGTTGACTCCCATTTGATATCACCATGAACTCACTAAGACTTGACATAAAACTTACCAGAAAGAGCAGAAATTCGCTCATGTATTTTCTTCCGAGCTGCACGTCGAACATGCAAATCCCCACGCTGACTAGTGGGTAGCAACTTCATATCCTTTGTCTGCGTAGGATATACAAAGTGCAACTGAACTTATGAACTGGTGATAACTATGATAATAAAAGGTAAGAAACCAAGAAAGCATATAGGAAAGGAATTACCTCCCAACACCAGAGGCATGCCTCAGATTCATCCTCCAACAAATCAGCTTCTGCATTTGAATTCCCATAAGAGATTCTCTGCCCAACAGACAGAATCGCACTGCGAATAATAGCCAAAGTAATGCCTTCTTTTCCCTTCAACTTCTCATATATTGCCTCCACTAGTTTAGCATAAGAGAGATTGCTCTCCTCCAGCAAGCCAGCAACCAACGAATTGTTCGAAGTACATGCACCCTCCTCCAAATTCAACTTTTGAGCTGACAGCTCCTTGTAATACTCGAACAAGGAATCTAGCTCCCGCTGGCATTCAGCAACCAGAGTCTCCTTGTCCTTAGAAAGTACATTGTCATCTAACGAAACCCTCTTTCTTTTAACTGGTTTTCCTACTCCCTTCTCGCTACTTTTGGTGACTTCTTGGGACTGACTCGATGCCCCAACCTCCCGACTGCCACTTGATTCAGTTAAATTCGATTGTTTTGGGTAGGACCTATCTAAAATCATGGCATTGCAATCAACTTTAGACTGACTCTCAATCCCCTTAGCATTATCTTTCTTAAAATCTTCAGATCGATTCGAGTACTCGACTTGGACTGATACACTCTCTTCCCCCATCTAATGCTCAAAACCCCCAAAGAAAAACCACGAATTAGAAAAAACTGAAATCTTGAAGTCAAACAAATCCAAAAATTGAATTTCTAGGGTTTCTACTCATGCCGCAACTAAAAGTCAATCTCACGTCTTCAAACAACTTCACTTTTAGGTTTTCATAAATCAACCACCGTCCACTCCAAAGCAAAAGCAGACAGCACCTATATTAAACAAATAAAAAAACAAAAGTAATCAACAGTTCTTTTCTATAAATCTAGGATTCAATAAACCTTAATCAGCGACAAAAACTAGATTTTTGGAAAAAGAAGCAAATTAAAGGCAAATCCATCGCCAAAAACAAAAACCCTCATTTCCCCCAATTTTTCTCATTCCCAAATCGGAAAAAGAAAAGAATTGGGAAAATCAGAAGCATTACCTCAAGATCCGATCGAAGTACCGAGACGAAACAACAGAACCACTTCAAATTTTGGGGATTTTTATAAATTTTGGGTTTTCTCTCCCCTTTCCCTTCTATTTTCCCCTCTTTTCTCACTCCCAGTCCTCGAGGATCGAGAGGAGAGATGAACACAAGAAAAGTAATTAATACCGCGGCGTTACACGTCGAACACTTTTGGTTGAGATCGGACGGCTACGATTAATCTTCAGGCGCGGGCAATTGAAAAAGGTTCGCGCCAAGTATCAGCTCGGATTTTGGACTCGTGTCGACTATCGCCGAAAAATGGACGGGCGGGCGGTAGAAAGTCTTGCGAGAAAAGCGAATTTCTAAACGAGCACACAACTTGTCTTAGTGAGCCAGATTAAGTAATGAGCCCTCTGGTGAGCACACCAAATTTTCCCATTTTACCCTGTTGAATCTTAAGAAATTACCCAAAATATCCCATATCTCTCTCCCTTCCATTCACGGGTCATCCCCTCTGCTTCGCCTCCGCACCCCCATTCTCCCTTCCCCTCCTTCAATCGATCGCACGATCCATCTCTCTTTCGGATTTATGAATCAAAATTTTTGGAGAGTAGTATCATTTGGTGTTGTTGGTAGGGAGAGAGAGAGAGTTTGGAGTTGAAAACAAGTATAATTTTGTAAAAAAAAAATAGCAAACTCGTAAATTATTGCAAGCCAAGACCAGTGGTGTGCTAGTTTAGTAAATTATTGCAAGTTAGTGAAATGAGCTAGCTAAGACAAGTGGTGTGTAGTTTAGTACTTACCCGAGAAACGGGAATTCTAAATGAGCACAACACTTGACTTACTGAGCAATTACGAGCACCGCTTAACGTAGTGACTTGGTGATGCTCACTAAGTCAAGTGGTGTGCTCGTTCCGAATTTTCCCGAGAAAGGAAGATGAAATTTTCCTATACACCCCCAAATGTTTTGTTATTAAAAGAAATATTTTGTCTCACGTATGGTTTAATTTATTTTGAATATTTCAATTTTTTGAAGAGGCCCTCAAATTGCTCATGTTACTTAATTTCAACAAAATATATTGATTACTGATTTTTTTTAAGATGGAATAAAATTTTGAATAAGAAATAATTTTAATTATATTGAGATTTGATATTCTAGTTTTAGACGTTGTTTACGCAAAATATAACTTTTTGAAACTTAATATTGCAACTCATTTCTAGTATCTCCAATAAATTTTTTTCATATATTTTTTATGATCCCAATCTTCTAAGCTTCACTAATACCTAATTTCAAGGACTTTAGTGTTGTTTTTACCATCCATCCAATTAGATAGAAAATAAATTGTTTTCGATAAAACAATATCTTATCTTATATTCACTTATAGAATGTCAAATGAACTCCAACATTTATGAAATTTAATCATAAATAAACTAGGAATATTGAGACATGGTAAAAAAAATATGGAAAAGAAATAATAGGATTACTATTTTTTTTGCCACCAGTTCTCATAAGTAATATGAACTGGCAGCTCATTTATAGTGATCCCTTATAAATATAATATTGGTAATTGTTGTTGGTAATTTTAATAATGGGAAATGTTCCTATTAGAATATCTCACTAATTTAGTATATCTTCCTAAATTAATATATTTAACAAATGCAGTTATGATCAAATTATATATTTTCTTGTTTTTACCTTTTATAGTCGCCTCCTTCATCTATAAAAAGATGACCATTGTAACATTTAAAATAGGCCTCATAATACAAAGATATTGTTCTCTCTCAGTTCTTAGTTTCATCAGTTCCATTTTAAGAAAAATAGTTAGTTTGGCAACCAAGTACCAAATAACATAATGGTTTCAAGATTATTGATATATTTACATTCTAAATTATAAAGATGAACATAGACATTAGCACATATCTTAAACAATATAACTTTTTTCTTTTCCTAAATGTAGATGTAGGATGAACTTATTTTGTTTATCAATGTTTTGAATCAAGTGATACCCCTTATTCTTATCATGATTATTTAATCTCTTTCTAACCGTGTATACCAACAACTTTATTCAGATTGATTACTAGGATCACTTGGATATATAAATTTGAATTTATAAAAGAAAAACCCATATTTAACTTCAACTCTTTGTGCAAGCATGCATTTGAAAATCCTAATAGTAATCGAAGAATTTATGCGTGAAATCTTAAATATTGGAAAAAAAATAGTAAGATAGAGCCCCTTGCAAGAGGCTTTATGTTGAATAATAATATTGTTTTTGAGTATTGAAAGCAAATTCTTGTTGGTAAGATTAAATTGATGTCGAACAGAGAGGGGGTCAATCTTTCTTTCTCACTATATTCCTATTAAAAAATGAAAAAAAAAAAAAAATCAGCGGTTAGATGCTTTGCCCCTTTGTTGCCCAAATCAATTTTGATCTTGAATCCTATTTTCAATTTTGATCTTGAATCCTATTTCAATTTTGATAAGCAAGATGATAGGGATTAACTATGTTTGGTTTGATAGCTAGTGAAAAAGAAAATGAAAGAAATAAACAGGGAAATAAGATTATTTTCATTATTTTGTTGAAAGAGAAACCAAAATAGAAATATAAGAAGAAGAAAATAAAGTAAAAAAAAAATTGTTCTAAAATCTATCCTATATAACTTGGTATGTGGTACTCGTACCAAATAATATTTTCTCTCATTTTCATTATGTTAGGGAAGAGAAAAATAATTTTAAAAAATTTGAACCTTATTTTCTCCAACTTTCTTTTCTTAGAGAAAATAAAAGCATTTTTTTCTTAATTTCATTTATTTGCTTTTCACTGACAATAAGAATATCCAATTATACCAGGAAAAAGATAACAGTAAACATTTTATTAGAACCTATTCCTAACCCTCTCGTATGATAGACTATAGCAAGTTTTTGTTGGAGCTATTACAATCCCCACACAATGGCATAATTACATTTGGTCCATTAAATTTCATCAATTCTTAGTTTCTCCAAAAAGTTCGGCATTCGTTCAGTTTTGTTCTTTCATTCAATTTCAGTACGTCGATATAATGGTGATACTTACAAGATTCAGTATCAATTAGTTATAACAGTATTATAACTTTTGAACTTATCACTAATAACATCATTTATCTCTTTTAACAATTTTCAGTATCAATCAGTATCTTATCATGATATTATTGGGTTAAAATTACATAAAGATTAATATATCATATTTGATCAATAATTTCAATATTTCATTCTTTAATCTTACTTTTATAATAGTTACTAAATAATCGTTCACAATAAAATCAACAATATATGTGTGTGTGAGAGAGAGAGAGGGGGAGGGGGAGTTATGACTAGGGTTCATTGTCTTAGGGCTAAGCCCACCATCAAAGGCGATCCAGACGATCGTTGTCACAGATGATGTACATCAATCGCTAGGATCGTTGACTGCTACTTAACATAACAGTCCAATCAGATGTTCCTTACTCCTTTTTAAACAATTCTCTTTTCGATAAAGAATTATCTTCTTATACTTCTAATGAAGAAAATTAATATCACATCATATAGCCATGATCTTATGCGACATAACAAATAAAAGTCACATTTTGATTCAAATTTTTTTCAAAATCTCTACTTTCAGATAAGTTTTCAACAATAATATCTTCTAAAACCATTACATATGATTTAATATAAGAACAAATAAAAACAATAAATTTAGAATATAAATTGCAATGACTAGAATAATTAAAGTGAGTTAAATTTTCACCAAGTCTCAAATGACAGAGTTCTAAGATGTGGCAACGAATTCAAAATACAAGTTGAATTGGCTAATTTGGCTAATTAGATAGAATATTAAATTAATTTTAAATAATAAAATATATTTTCTAATCTCATCAACTTATCTATCCTAGTTGCTTTAATTTGGTTTGGGCTCTAGGAGGTTAGTGGGTAAAATTATGATCTCTGTAAATTGAATCAAAATATTTAAACTATGATCTCCATAAATTTAACTAACTTGCTTAGCTTTGTTACTCTTCCAATGCTCTTATGCGCTTAGATGCTCTTACAATGCTCTTCTTTTAGAAGATAAAAGGTAATCAATGTTCCTCCACTAAAATAAGTGTAGCCTATGCTCTCATGCTCTTTCATTACATTTGAAACAGTCTGTAATAATTTTTCTTAGTTTTTTTCAAAATCCAGTGTGTTTCGGTCTTTTGTTTTATTCTTTCAGTTCAGTTGGTGTTAATAGTGATGATAGTCAATTTCAATATCAACAATACAATCATCTTTTTAAGTCCCATCATTATTCCCATCGTTTACTTTCAAATAACAATTTCATTTTAAAACAAGTTCAATAAGGTGTTTAGATATTAAGATTAATAAGTCAACTAACTTTCACAACAAGCCGTAGTCCAATAATCAAACATACATACATACATACGTGTATGCATGCGCACGCGCACACACATATAAGATAATAATGGAAATGAGTTGATACTTCTCGCAATTTACCTCAGTTGTAGTTTATTTTCACTATCTCCAATATTTTTTTTTTAAAAATTTCTTTGAGATCATGATCTCGATTTTTTAGGATTCACTCATATCCAATTTTTTGACTTTTAGTTTTGATTTGGTTCTCCGTCAAATTGACACAAATTTTAAAGATTCTTAATGAATAAACATTTTGTATCCACTTTATGAAAATGTAAATGAACTCCAAAATTTATGAAATTTAATCTTATTAAAGTTAAGGAGGTAGAGATCTTAATTCTAGGAAAAAATTGAAGAAAATTTATTGGATCACTATATTTTTTTCTGCTAGCTCACGTAATTTTTCTGAGTTGGCGCCTCACCTACAGTAATCTCATATATATATATATATATATATATATATATATATATATATATATATATATATATATATATATATATATATATATATATATATATATATATATATATATATATATATATATATATATATATATATAAGAATAATGGAATTGAACTGACAGCTCATACAAATTATTTGAGTAATTATTTTCGCTATCTCCAGTAATTTCTTAAAAGGATTTCTTTTGGATTATGATTTTGACCCTGTAGGGCTCAATCATACCCAATTTATTGGGTTTTAGTTTTGATTTAGTTCTTCACAAAGTTAATGCAAAAATAAAAAATTTCAATGAATAAAACAATTTGTATCAGCGGATGAAAGACTAAATGAAGTCCAAAATTCTTGAAATATGATTTTAAAGAGTTAAGAAGGTAGAGATTCTAATTCTAGGCGAATTTAATCTTAAAGAGTTGAGAAGAAAATAATTTCAAGATCAAACTGGACAAACTCACCTTATCTAGGTGACGATCGTTGAAATTCTAATTAAAATATCTTCTAGAATATATCTTAAATTATGCTAGATAGGAAAGTCATACCAAAAGTCAAACAATTATTTTAATTAAATTCGTTTTTTGAAATAACTTTTCATATAATATTTATTTCAAACAAATCAATTTAAATACTCAAAATAAGGTGGGTGTTATAGGATTCCTGGTAGAATAGTGGAGGGAGATAGGAACATAGTTTATTTTTCTTAAATTCTTAATTTTGTTTTTAATGTATTATTTTTCCTTTTTATATCTTCATTTTAGTTTTCTTGTTACTTTTTCTATCTCCTTCTTTTCAAATTTTTTATTTTAAATTCCAATATTGAGGGTAACATACTTGCTAACACCCCAATCTCAACAGTCAGGTGAGTTATTGATACTTCTCTTGGTTGAAAATCTACCCTTTAACTACGGATGAGGTATATTTATATGAACTAGTTTTTTCTGGTAAGTAGAGTTGTGATGGATCTCCTAAATCCGCGATAATTTTGATACGTGATAATTTGGTAAGTATTTGACTTCATCGAACATTATGATGTTTTCTGAGTATGTTTTGAACTTGCGGTCTTCCTTAGTCTATGGACCTCGAGATTCGAGCTTTATCCAGTGAGCTTTTATTCTAGGTCAAGTAGGGCTGAGTAGAAACTCAAAAAAACCGAACCGAACTGTAAAACCGAATCGAACCTATTTCGGTTTTCGATTCGGTTCAAAAACTGAAATTAATTACGAATTTCGGATCAGGTTTCGGTGGATCTAGCTCCAACCGAAACCGACCGAAAAAACTAAATTATTGTAATTATTGTTTATTCTTTTTCTTTGATTTATTTTCAATGTGTTTTTTTTAAAATTTTTGATGAAAAATATGTGATTGCTATTTTAATAAGTGAAAAAAAATAGAAAAGAAAATTGTTATTTTTCCTACAAAATACACACATTTATCAAATATTTAGTTTCAAATCCAAATAATCGAAAAACCGACCGAACTAAATCGAACCAAAATTCGGTTTCGGTTTTGATTTTCTTGGGGGTTTGGTCGGTTTCGGTTCTACTATTTCGATTCGATTTTCAATTGGGATTCTTTCACCTTAAAACTGAACTAAACCGAACCGACCGATGCTAGTCAAGACCACAAATTATGTAATAACACCCACCATGTATGTCAATATATATGTCACAGCTGGCTTGAAATGAATCACACACATCTATGTATTTTTTTCCCCCCCTCAATTTAAAAAAAAAAAGTACATTTCAACAATATTTCTAAGTAATGCACACTCTTTTTTTTTTTTTTTTTTGAAGTTTTTTTTTGGTCACATTACAATCACTCAACAACATTAGCAGAACAAAAACACAAATCCAACAGAATCACCATCAACAAATAAAATTCACCAGTCAATCAAATTAAGCAGAACACTCAGCACAGAAACAACTAACTACTTGAAAGGCTTCCTTCCAACTCCAGCAGGCAATGGCAATGAAACTGTAGAATCCACACTCACTCCCCCTATCGAATTCGTCGATCTGTGCTTCCCTCTTGCCGTCCTCTGCACCACCTCAGGCTCCTTCGCCGCTAACAGTGGCCCCTTCCCCCACCTCAGAGACCCGATGCTCTGCGTCAGATTGAAAGAGAAGCGCTTTTTCCCTCCATCGTTGCTGCATCTGCCTGCTTCCTGACTATCTCTGACCTTCGCCTTGGCTGATACCGTAGGCGTCATGTAGTTGGGCACGGGCCTGAAGGGCGGGCAGCTTGTCAGGCTGTCGTCGTCCCTTAATAGACTCTGGCTGCAGTGGTTCGAATTCGAAGTTTTGAGTAGATGCTTGGCTTTTGGGGAGGGGGCTGCTTTGTAAGAACGGGGAGTGGGAGCGTCGAAGCTGTCTCTCCTTGGCTGGCTACGGCTGCTGGGTCGGAAAATGGTGGCAGGGGCTGCAGCGGTGGCGGTAAACTTGGGGGTGAGCAATGCAGGGGTCTTGGGCAGTGGGCTGGGGTGAGGTTCGTGCTGGACCTGGCGGTCGAGCCAGCTCCACCACCACGGGTAGCCGCCCGAACGGATGTCGATGAGTACTGCACGGGCAGATTTTGGTGTTACCTTGAGCAGCTGCAAACAATTTGAAACTAAAGACATGAGTGATCAAACATATGCTGATCTTAACTGTTGTATCAGTTATGATCAGCATTTCGAATGATTTTTGTTAGTTCTACGAGTAAGAATCGAGTTAATGAACTTTGTAGCAGTTGATATTTTTAGAAGATTGAATACAATTAGATGCAATTGAAGTATATCTCTGATGAGCTACCTGGTGTGAATATGCATAGGCCAAGGCCCTCTCCCTCTTGATCACTGCCTCCACCTTTCTTCGCGTTCGTGTATCTCTCTCATCCTTCGTCAGCACGCTGTCGTCCCACTCTTCATCATCTCCGGCCTCTGACTGCATCAGAAACACGACATGAAAAGTTTTACAGGGCTCCGCGTCTTTTTTGGCGTAGCTAATGGCGTTGACAGGCTACAAGCCGTTACTTCGTACCTGATTTGGGTTCCACCTGCTGAAGCTGTTCTCCGAGTCCTTTGCACTCCTTGCTGGAGTCATATGCTGCTGCTGATGGTTCCGGCTCTCTATCATCTGCAGCCTGCGCGCACGGACCTGTGACTGGACTCTGACAAGGAGCTGCATGCACTTCATAGTGTTTGTGGTCTGGCGCTTCACGCTTTGCCCTCGCATCACCCTCTGGAGTCTCACCAGACCCTTAAGTGCTCTGTAGCTCTTCCTGGCCTGCACCATCCCACAAAATCAGGAACAAGTTGGAAAAACGAAAGATACTTTTCTTGTATACTGCTTATGATTGATTGCTACGAGTTTGGCACACAGAGTTATGCAAGTGCAAAGTTATGTACTGACATGTCGATGAAAGAAGAAAGTTATGAAATCAGAGGCCTTACCATGTAACCTCTGAAAGCTGATTGAATCTTGATAGCCGAACTCTGAGCATAGCTCGGGTTGATAGCCCGTCTATGTGATGCAATAGCTGGTTTCGGTTTTGGTGCTCTCAAGTGCTGAACCCTCTTAGGAGGCTCTTGGGTAGGTGCTTGCAAGTATTGAGCCTTCTGAAGGAGTTCTTCTTTAGGTGAATGAAATTGTTGAACCTTCGAAGGGTGTTCTAGTTCGTTCAACAAATGCAAGTTCTGAACTTTCTTGTGGGGTTCTTCGTTATTAGGTGATCGAAAGTGTTGAACCTTCTTAGGGGGATCTTGATGTATCCTGTTGTGATGCTGCTCCCTCTCGGCATCTCCCAAGATTTTCTCGATGCTGCTAGGTTCTCGATAGAGAGGGATGAAGGAATTAACCTCTCCATGACTCGATCTCTCTACTCCCCACTTTTTCTTCTCCTTTGCATATTTCTTCTCCGAACTCTGCATTCAATGCCTCTCTCCTTAGACCATTCATTTGTTTCGATAGATTGGCATATAAAATGCATGATATGAATGTGACTAAAACGAAGCTTTTTTGAGAGACAAAGAAAGAAAGAAAGAAAACGAAAGATGTAAAACTCTGTTCTAACGCATTAGGTGTATATCTATATACGAATATTTTCTGATCATAGCGTGCTGAGAACATTCACAATTGCGCATGCAACTCATGATTAAATTCTACAGTCTAGCAAAATGCAGCAAGAACTGTAGGGGCTTCTGTTTTCATCTGAATCATATTTTTCGCAAGAAATAACACAAACATAAATTGCATCTGAATCATATTTTTCGCAAGAAATAACACAAACATAAATTGCACTTACATGTACAATTTTATCTTTAGATGAAGATGTGAAGGCCTTTTTTAGCGCAGAGAACCAATTCCCTTTCTTTCCCATCGTCTTGGCATCACTAGTCTCACCTCAAACAATCCTGAAATCGAAGAAAGTTGAATATAGATCTAAGTAGGAGTGTTCCTGATGAAGTTTCAAAAATACATATAGGGTAATTGGTTCAAATTGTCAGATTAAAATACATCAACATGATCCTTCAAACTATTTACTTCGTTATTACTTTTATGAAAGCATGTTTGTACAAGTGAACTAGTTGATTGACAAGTATAATTGGATTAATCACCTAAATTTAGCCAATATCAATCAATTCCAACTGAAATCTTATTCATTTTGAATTTGCTGATAACATATTTATGCAACGCCATAATCTATCAGGTTCCTGTTAAAACTATTCGTGGCAGAAATCAAATTATACAAATTCTATGTTCTTGTGGCACTTAAAAACATTTCTCATCTATCTGTAATCGAGCAAGGTTGAAGACAGAATAAGATAGTACGTAGTAATGCCAAGTTCTACCAGAAAATCATGCAAATTGCTGAAAATTTCGTGACAATTAAACCTGTAAGAACTCTTAGCATTAAACCATCTCATATGATGTGCACTGAGATTTATTTCAATTAGCTGCTAAAAAAATTACTGCAACATTGGAATTTATCTGCTAAATACCTTACAAAACTATTTCTCACAGAAAATAAATTCACAGCCTCAGATATCAACATCTACAAATAACTGACTATAGCATAAAATCCAATAAAATCTCACGACTTTGAAACCGAGATGTACACAAAAAAATGGAGTAACTAAACGATAGCAAAATGCTCGACTAGTACCTGAATTTGATAACTCCTAGCATTGAACCAACTCTGACTCTCCAGCTATATATCGCTCTTATGTGATCTCTGAAGGTGGCATCTGATTCTTTCTTGCAAGGATTAAGCACCCTTTTATGTCCAGACTTTTTTCAACTTTTTTCTTTATATTTCTTTTTCATTCTCTTGATCTTTGATGCATATGAGTGTTTTATAACTCTCTTTCAAGAGTGATGATGAATGGGTTGGCCACTTTCTCACTCCATGACCCCCCTCCACCAACTTTACTTGAGTAGAAAGTCTCACAAAGGCAGCACAAGCCATTGAGGCAACAGTTTGGTTGGTCCCTCTTTTTCTTAGATTGTAATGGAATTTTTAGGATTGCAATGCTAACAACAACAACCAGAGATAAGAATGGACGGGTCCAACAATTGCGGTCAATGGCTTTGGACCCGCCCTCTTAAAAATGTAAATTATAAAAATAAAAAAATTATTTTTAATTTAAATTTGTTAGTAAGACATAGTAAGAACTGGTCATTTAATCCGTCCATTCTCATCACTCCCTATCAACAACTACTATCACCACCAATTTTGCTCTGAGTAGCACTATGTTAAGATATTAGTAGAGTATTATGTACTAAACTCATCTAGATCCTTGCCTTGGCTTTGGAGCATGTCTCATGTGCTCTCTCTGACTCTTACTCTGACTTGAACAACCACTGTATGGGACTCTAGATGTAACTATGATGGGCTTAGTGCGGAAGGAGTTGGTGGATTGCTAGTTAATTTCACTACATATAGCATTGTTCATAGCTTAATTCATTTTAGGTATATATATATTTTTAATAAACTTATAACTTTATCGTCGAATTTATATTGTTATAAATTTTTTTTTTTTATCGAGGGCTCCGTCCTCACTTATAGCCAGAAGACAGAACTCTCACACTCTGCTCCCTCTAGTTCGTATGCGTGGATCCACCCGTGGATGATAATGGATGCATTAATGGGTCAATTTTTAGCCCGCTCTATACAAAATTTTGAATTAAAAAAAAAAATTATTTTTCTAATTCAAAATTTTGTATAGAAAGAGCTGCAATTTAATCCGTGGACACATCCATTACTATCCTTGGACGTGTGTGAGAGTTTGCACCACAACTCTATGACCGATAGAACAACCTGAACATTATTAGATATGAAACATTTGAATTTATTTTTTACTGCTTGACAACTCAATCCCATGCTGAGTTGCCAACCATATATTGGTCCTTTTATTGTATGTCAATGTGTGGTTCACACACTTGATCGTAACGTGGCTACGTGACGCTGGGCAATGCCAAAAGTTAAAAGAACAAATATGCAACTGTCACAAAAAGATAGAGTGCGTGTGTATGAAACATCATAGAGGAGGAAATCCATTCATACTATTTATTGGAGAAAGAAGTTTTTTTTACCTCCCAGTTACATATGAAAGGGCTAAACAGCGACTCTCTCCCCCTTACTGATAAAGGTGGTTAGAGGATATATTGCTGGCATTTTGCTGTCCAGATTTCTAGTGGGCGGCATTACAAATGGTATTAGAGCAGGACACTAGTTGAAAGTGTACAATACTAAGTACCACAGTGATATACAGAACCAAATATCACGCAAATATTGTGGTCATGGCCCTAGTTGCAGCTGTGGGATGTTTTAGTCTTTCATTCTCGTGTAGTTTGTATTAGAATATCATGTAACCCATTTTTGCTTCTAGATAGGTCTACATACTTTTTCAGTTTTTTTGTAAGTTTTGTTATAACGTTGTAATGTAACGCGGGGGACAGTAGCTCATCGTTTTATCTTTCAAAAAAAAAAAAGTGTTACGCAAATATTAGTGGGTGCGAGCTCTTGAATTAGTAAGAGCCACCTCTAGACTATGGGGCTAACGCTTCGTAAAGTGCTAGGGGTTTTTACATATTTGTCCCTTACATCTTTAAGAATTAGAATTTAGTCCTCCAAATATTCATATTTATAATTTAGTCCTCCAAATCATTTAAGTTAACTCACTTTATTCTTCCAGTTATATTTTTGGTCCGAATTTTCCGTTATATCTCTAAATTACTTCACTTTAGTTCTCTCTTTTCTCTTCCTCCTCTCTTCCTCTTCTTATTGAGTTTCCCTCTCCATTCTTCTCCTCTTTGTCTTTCTTTCTAGTTAATCTCTAAAGTGAAGTAACTCAGAGGAACCCAATAAGAAGAGGAAGGAGAGAGAGATGAGAAGAATGAAAGAAGAAGCCCAATAAGAAGAGGAAGAGAGGACGAATATGGAAGGGATGATTAAAGTGAAGTAATTTAGGGGTATAATGGAAAATTTGGGCCAAAAATATGGCTGAGGGACTACAGTGAAGTAATTTAAAGGATTTGAGAGACGAAATT
Source organism: Dracaena cambodiana (assembly GCA_036321105.1). Taxonomy (NCBI): domain Eukaryota; kingdom Viridiplantae; phylum Streptophyta; class Magnoliopsida; order Asparagales; family Asparagaceae; genus Dracaena; species Dracaena cambodiana. The sequence goes on along the minus strand of JAYEPQ010000004.1, from coordinate 53,619,800 downwards.
ATAAATATGAAGATTTAGGGGACTAAATTCTAATTTTTAAAGCAGTAAGGGACAAATATGTAAAAATGCCAAAGTGTTAATATGTTACTATGCTCTTCTGACGAGAATGTCAGATCCAAAAAGAGAGAAAATATAATATTTTAGCTCGAATAGTTCCACATCGGATGTTAAATAAGAGTTACTGTAGTTTATAATGATTCCAATAAATTCATAATAAAATCGTAATTATTTTTTTAAGATAGAAATCTGTGGTTAATTATAAAATATTTTAATTTTTGCTATCCTAGTAGAAGCTTGATATATATTTATGCGAATATATTGCTGATAGCTCTCGTAGCGTACTCGTAGGATGTGAACCATACTTCAATGTATTGAATTATAAAAGCTGAACTCAAGGTTCTCTCTCCTTTAGGCTTTCACAAAGTAGACAGGCTAGTGTCATCCCCGAAAATGGCTCGGTGATAATGAGATGCTTGCTCCATGGAATTGGGTCTTTTGCTTGTAAGCTACTCAAAACAAAATGAAACGTAAATGAAAACAAAGTGGGGGTGGTTCTCTAATCTAAATCAAAGTTTGCTTAGTTTCTGTGCTTGTTGCTAACTACTTTTGCTTCTTTGCAATCCATCAGCACCACCACCATCATCTATTTTGTCAAAACCGTGTCCAATCATGCTACTGTCTCCATTTGGATCCCATTCTAACAAGATTGAATTCGTTTTATTTAAGGCTTGAGCAGTGTAACCTTGGATTGCTTTGTTGGTACTTGTCTATGTTTAAGTTTAAGCTTGTGACAATTGACATTGCCGGCAAAAATTAGCCTTGGCCTAACTTCTTCACCTACTTCAGTTCTCTTATTGCACCTTTTATGAGCTTTTTGTGTGCTACGGTTTTGGAAGTGGGTCGGTTGTAGAATCCGATAGCTAATGCTGTTGGGATCCAACTTGATTATTACCAGGGTAGTTGGTAATGACCCAAGGGTTGGACTTGGACACGTTACAAACTATATATTTTTAGGGTTAAAAGTAGAGTTCGGTTAAAACAAAAACCAATCTGACTAAGCAAAACCGAAGCGAACCAAAATAATTCGGTCAGTTTTCTATTTTGAGTTTTGAAATAGAAGAACAAGACTGAATCTGTCGAATTATTTAAAAATTATGTATACTCAAACATATTTACGTACATATACATATAAATAATATCAATTGAATATCATAATTTTAACCTGCAGAGGGTCAAACTCGAATCCCAAGTCTAGGACTTTAACCCAGACTAGGATCCGATCATTTTGAGATAAACAACGGGCTATTGTTCCCCGTAATTCATTAATAAGTTATAATGAAACTAGAAGTTCATAATATATATAACATATTAAAATTCTCTTATATGGAGAGCTGTTACTGTTCGCCATAAAAATTGCAACGCTCTTTATATCGAAGTCTTTTTAATGAAAGATTACAATCTAACGGTTTTCCGTTTACAGAAAATGAGGAAGATAGATTTCCTCTTTATTTAAGGCTGGATTCTTAGGTAGCTATGGAGAACGTTCCTGCTCTCCGTTGACACTCCGTACAATCTTTCTCAGTTGGTTAAAGGAAAAAAGAAAGGCTATCGACTCTTGATCACAAGGGGTAACTTTTAGGAGAAAATATATGTCTGTCTTCGTCTGTCTCTCTTTCGCTCCCCCGCCTTTAGAGTAATGTCCCGCCATATTTGCTCGACTGTTAGCTCCCACTACTCGAGAAGTGTCGTCATATTCATTAGCCAGTTGCTCCCACGATTGAAGTAATACCACTGCATTCGTTTGGCAGTTAGCCCCACGATCTGAGGTGGCAATTCTTCTGTTCGGGTCGGGTGACTTTGTATTAAACCCTTACCCGAAAGTTAAGCGAAGTGTCGCGAATCTCAATTTTAGATTCGCGAACCTATTCTGTCGTCACTGGGTCGCGAACCTCAATCTTCAGGTTCGAGAATCTGCTGAGTTGCGAACTTCTAACTTTGAATCCGCGGATCTGCTTTACTTTCCAGAATTTTTCGCTGACAGTTACTACTATTGTTTCTCCAATAATTATAACAAATTTACACTAATAGAGTCGTTTACAAGCTCCATCCTTGTTTACTTCTTATGGCGGCGTCACAGCATATTGCTCTCTATAGTCTATATTTCTGTCTAGCTCCCTGCATCTTCTTCATCTCCACCCTCCAGCTCTCGTCGTCGGGTTTTCCAACGTGATCCCGGAGCCGCTCCAGCATCTGTTGGTGGATCTGGACATGTCGATAACAACATATAGAAGTGATGTATACTCGTAACAACAGTCAATATAGAGCAAAAAATAAAAATTTCTTTGTTATGTAATTAGAGCGAATCCATGCTTATCAAGTCTTCTGGACCAGTGGTCCAGTTGCAATCGCAACAACAACAACTAAGTTTTTTATCCTAAATATTTGGAGTAGTAGAGTGGATGGATGGGCCAGTTGCAATCAGTAGCATCAAATATAACGAGAATGAGAGATAAAATTCGAAGGGGTCACTGCTATTAATTGTTTAGATGGGCTTAAAATGCTAGAGTTAAACAATCACCATTTAATTAATTAGCCCAGCATGTTGACGCATGAATGAATGTATTGTTGAAATATGCTTCAAACCAAAAGGCGATTGTCTTTGAATACAGTTGATCTACAAGCTTGAAGATCAAGTCCTTTACAAGTACATCACAATGGGTAATTTTCGACATATTAGCTGAAGATAGAGAGATCGGTAAGAAATGTAATCTAGTAATGTAATTTCTAATAGTTTTACATGTAAAACTATTAGGGGTCTTATTTTTTATTTTTTTTATTTAGTTAACACGGTGGGAATATGTCCCCGTGTTCCATTAAAGATTTTTAACATAACGGAAATACACGTTACGTATTACATATAGTAGTCTGCAATAGTGTGTCTAGACAGTGCAATAACAAAATACATGCTTAAAATAGTAATATTACATCTTGATAGTTAGCCTAGTCCAAAACACTCTTTATATCATCAAGCGAGTCTGCCATCGTCATCTGCTGGAGATCCATTACAGATGGACGTGATGTCGTAAAGTGGATTGTCTCTCTTTCCAGAGCTGTTTATCCCGTCGTGATCTTATTATAGATGGGTCTTATTATGTAACAAATATTATCTAGTTTCATTAATTATACCTTACTAAGGAAACTTAAGGGGCATATCACACAATTTATCCCTAAAAAAAAAGATCAAGCCATAAAGGTGGCATTTCTTTGTTCCCAATTTATAAGTATCAAATTTGAGCTCCATGCAGATGTTCCCCATAAAAATTGTAAATAACTCTCTATTGAGATTTTTTAATAAAGAATTACAATTTCAATGGTTTCCCGTTTACAGAAAATGAGAAAAATTGATTTCCTCTTTGTTTAAAGCTGGGTTCTGAGGGAGCTGTAGAGGACGATATTACTCTCCGTTGACACTCCATACAAACTCTTTCAATTGGCAGAAAAATGAAGGCTCTGAACTTCTGGTTACAAGAGATAATTCAAGAAGAAGATGATCGATCCTTTCTCTTTTCTTTTTTCCCACTTTTTATAAGGGTTCTAGGGCAATGTCCCCGTCTCATTCGTTCGACCGTTAGCTCTACTACTCGAGAAGTGTCGTCATATTCGTTAGGTAGTTACTCCACGATTGAAATAATGCCGCTGCATTCGTTTGGCAGTTGGCTTCACGAGCCGAGATGGCAACTCTCTTGTTCGGGTCGGGTGACTTTGTATTAAACCCCTCTCCGAAAGTTATGGGTGGTATCGCGAATCTCAATTTTAGATTCGCGAACCTATTCTGTCGTAACTGGGTCGCGAACCTCGAACTTTAGGTTCGCAGATCTGCTGAGTTGCGGATCTCCAACCCTAAATTCGCGAATCTGCTTTGTTTTCGACAGATGACTCCAGAATTTTTTGCCGACACCAGATCAATCAGAGAATTTAACTTAATAATTAATAGCCAACAAGTTGATTTCTTAGGGGAAAAAAAAAAAAAAAATAGTTCACGCATTGAAAAGAGATAGTAGATTTATAGGACAAATAGTTCAATTTATTTTGTAAATTTCTCCAGCATTCATGTATAGTCATAATTGTGATGCTAAGCAAGGCAACAAGACCTAGGCCTTGCTAATTGCAAGAGCTCAGACTCCACAAGGCCACTCACATCTACATATTTGTTGTTTGGGGCAAACTCCAAGCTTAACTCCATGTCTCTTCCCACAAGTCTCGATGCAGCTCGGAACAGTGCATGGCTCTTTCGTAGGCACATCCTCACGGCAAAATCTGAAGGCGGCAGCACCTACAACAACAAAGCACCGATTAATTAGGAACATATTAACGTATTCATTGTGAACAAAATAACTAATAAGCCCATGAAATATTTAGTCGTAAAGTCATTAGAGAAACGAGAACAAATTTATGGCCCATGCTCCAATTAGCCTCCACTAACTAACTTGTTATGCTTTATTATCCTTTTTTGTCTCTTGGTAAATTCAACAAAAAATATGTTATTAATCACACAATTTATCTTCAACAAAAAAATATTTAAAACCAATTGGTTTTAATCACAATGAAGATTTACTAAATTCTTGCAAGCTTCCAAATCTGTGCGTTAGTGCTTCATACAATAAAATGGTCAAAAGTATTATGTATTTAAGTGATTAAATAGTGAAAGTCTTTCTAATCACATAAACTTATAAGATATATTATTTGTTGAAAATTTCATTTTCTATAATAAGATGCTTTCTATAACTTTTGCTTTTATTTGATACAATAAAAAATAATCTTTAAATTTTGTAAATATTTTGTAAATAACAAAAAAGAAGTTAATGATTCTTGCATAAAAATCTAATTAGAGATGGATAATACCTTGTTGGCGATGAAGGAAAAGGACCACAATGACAAAGAAAATAGCATAAAACTTCATGTTTAGTATTTTGATTTAAGTTCTTGTTTAGGGCGAGAGGGTGTAGCTCCTGGATTAGGGTTTATATAGAGGTGTTAGCTAATGCACCGACCAAATATGGCAAATATTTAGAGAATTGCTATGTGATTATTTTCCATTTTTGGATGAATTTGAAATGGAGAATAATGAATTTAATTAATAGTGGAACCATAATAAAAGTCAAATTTTTATTCAAGTGGTGATCTACACTTTTTTTTTTGGGAGGTTAGATACCAAATTTATGGAGTTTAATTAGATGATAAATTTTGATCATCCATCAAATAAATACAAAATCTACAAAATCAACAATTTCCAGTGAATAGAATATTTTATACTCACTTACTAGCTCAAATTTAAACTTAAACTAAGATATTGTGTACAAGTGAGTTTTAGGAAGTTAAGTTCATAATCAAAGGAATGTTTCTTTTTGTTAAAAGTAGAATGATGGAGATTTTTAGGCTAAGCTAAAATAAAACTAAGCTAAAATATAAGAAATTCCATAAACTTTTATATTTTTAGGCTTGACTGTAAGGATGATAATGGACGCGTCCATAGACCAAATTTTGTCTTCCTTTATTTAAAATTTTATATAGTGCGGGCCAAAATTTAGTCCATGGAACACGTCCATTACCGTCCCTACTTAGACTCTCAGGAGAGAAGCCTTGCTATCTATGATGGGAGACCTCTAGAAAGTTTTTTGTCTGATCTACCTATCGATGTTTCACACAAAATCGAGTTTGGCAAAAAGAGGTTAGATGGACCCTAGTATTTGTGTCCTGTGTAGAGTGAATCTACTAAATACATATTATTGACCTGCAATTTTGCTAAATATTATAATTACCCTAAACCAATACACATGTTTATTTTATTGACTATTTACTTACGAAATTTTTATATCATTTTTTAATATATTTAAATAAATAAATGTATATTGTATACATTTAGAATAGATTTATCAAATTATTACTTTTAACTATTATTACTTTAAATTCATTAAATATTTTCTTATATTTTTTCTAAAACCCATAAGCTATTCACTAATAATATTTAGACTATTTTGCCTGCGACCAAGCCTATTTTCTTGCGTCAAACTCAAAATAATAATAATGACGACGACGACGACGATATATAATATAGTAATATAATATAATGTAAGGTCTAAGTAATTACTTGAACACAGGGAATTAGAAGTTACTTTCTCTAGAATATTATAAGATCTAAATAATTACCTTTTCTTTCCTATTTTCACTGCTTAATTTATTTGTTTGGCTAAAAAGAGAATTAGAAGTCACTTTCTTTGAGATGTTATGATCCCAAATGACACTCTTACTTTCTTTTTTCTCCTCATTTTTAGTTGGAATAGCTCATGATGTTCAAGTAACTAGGTAAACTATTTTTTTTTTATTGGTCTATCATATTACAATTCAAAAATATTTTCTTTTGCATATAAGTATAAAAAATAATAGTAATAAATCTTAGTTTTATTTAATCAACAAAGTAAAACTTACTCCACTTCTTTTTTTCATCGAAAAGTATAGCAAACAAACAATAGAAGTTTCATAAATATTATCTTCTTAAACTTTAATTTTGGAAGTAACTTATTAGTCTCTTCCTTTCTTCTACTACTGCAGGTGATCCAATACAGATGGGCGTGATGTCGTGATCGCTTCCCTCTCCGGAGCTGTCTGTCCCGACGTCATCTCATTATAGATGGGTATAGTAGTTTGCAATAGTGTGCCTAGACAGTGCAATAACAAAATACATGCTTAAAATAACAATATTACATCCCGATAGTTAGCCTAACACAGAATACTCTCAATATCATTAAACGAGTCTGACATCGTCATCTGCTGGAGATCCATTACAAATGGGCGTGATGTCGTGAAGTGGATCGTCTCCCTCTCCGGAGTTGTTTGTCCCGGCGTCATCTCATTATAGATAGGTCTTATTATGTAACGAATATTATCTAGTTTCATTAATTATACCTTACTAAGGAAACGACGAAGGGCATATCACACAATATATCCCTTAAAAAAAAAAGATCAAGTCATAAAGGTGTGCCGATTAGTCCAACGGGCATTTCTTTGTTCCCAATATATAAGTATCAAATTTGAGCTCCATGCAGCAGATCAATCAGAGAATTTAACTTAATAATTAATAGCCAACAAGTTCATTTCATAGCAAAAAAAAAAAAAAAAAAATTTAGTCCACGCATTGGAAAGAGATAGTAGATTTATAGGACAAATAGTTCAATTTATTTCGTAAATTTCTCCAGCATTCATGTATAGCCACAATTGTGATGCTAAGCAATTAAACAAGGCAACAAGACCTAGGCCTTGCTCATTGCAAGAGCTCAGACTCCACAAGGCCACTCACATCTACATATTTGTTGTGTGGGGCAAACTCCAAGCTTTACTCCATGTCTCTTCCCACAAGTCTCAATGCAGCTCGGAACAGTGCATGGCTCTTTCGAACGCACATCCTCACGGCAAAATTTGAAGGCGGCAGCTCCTGCAACAAAGCACCAGCTAGTTACAAACATATTAACACATTCATTGTGAATAAGTATACTATTGTAATTTAATTTAATCTTTTATATAATAATAAGGTAAATTCATGATACAAAATTTTCTATTTTGTCTTGTTTCTTTTCTTGTGAAAATGGTTATCTCTTTTGCGCTCGATAGATATCTGGACAATAAAACTATAGTTTTCGAAGATTCTAGCAAAGCGAAAGCAAGAGAAACTAACACTAGAACTCTTTCCCCCCTAAAGCAAGGGCAAGTGAAGCAGAAGCTACAACAGTTTAACTCTTTCACTTAACAAGTGTAGCATTCTTTGGGAGTTTCCAAAGGAGCACACCATTTTTTCTAGTGAGCCCACTTTATAACTGTTCGGACTTTGAAAAAACATAGAAAAATAAGCTCACTAGGAAAATTGCTGTGCTTCTTTAGAATCTCCCCATTCTTTTGACCAAAACAATATAGTTTAAAATAAAACTAAGAAGCCCACGAAATATTAAGTCATAAAGTCATTAGCGAAACGAGAACAAATTGGTTTTCATACCTCCAAAAAATATTTAAAACCAATTGGTTTTAATCACAATGAAGATTTACTAAATTCTTGCAAACTTCTAATTTTGTGCGTTAGTGCTTCATACAATAAAATGGTCAAAAATATTATGTATTTAAGTGATTAAACAGTGATAATCTTTCTAATCACATAAACTTATAAGATATATTATTTGTTGAAAATTTCATTTTCTATGAAAAGATGCTTTCTATAACTTTTGCTTTTATTTGATACAATAAAAAATAATCTTTAAATTTTGTAAAGATTTTGTAAATAACAAAAAAGAAGTTAATGATTCTTGCACAAAAATCTAATTAGAGATGGATAATACCTTGTTGGTGTTGAAAGAAAAGGACCACAACGACAAAGAAAATAGCATAAAACTTCATGTTTAGTATTTTGATTTGAGTTCTTGTTTAGGGCGAGAGGGTGTAGCTCCTGGATTAGGGTTTATATAGAGGTGTTGGCTAATGCACCGACCAAATATGGCAAATATTTAGAGAATTGCTATGTGATTATTTTCCATTTTTGGATGAATTTGAAATGGAGAATAATGAATTTAATTAATAGTGCAACCATAATAAAAGTCAAATTTTTATTCAAGTGGTGATCTACACTTTTTTTTTTGGGAGGTTAGATACCAAATTTATGGAGTTTAATTAGACGATAAATTTTGATCATCCATCAAATAAATACAAAATCTACAAAATCAACAATTTCCAGTGAATAGAATATTTTATACTCACTTACTAGCTCAAATTTAAACTTAAACTAAGATATTGTGTACAAGTGAATTTTAGGATGTTAAGTTCATAATCAAAGGAATGTTTCTTTTTGTTAAAAGTAGAATGATGGAGATTTTTAGGCTAAGCTAAAATAAAACTAAGCTAAAATATAAGAAATTCCATAAACTTTTATATTTTTAGGCTTGACTGTAAGGATGATAATGGACGTATCTATAGACCAAATTTTGTCTCCCTTTATTTAAAATTTTATATAGTGCGGGCCAAAATTTAGTCCATGGAACACGTCCATTACCATCCCTACTTAGACTCTCAGGAGAGAAGCCTTGCTGTCTATGATGGGAGACCTCTATAAAATTTTTTGTCTGATCTACCTATCGATGTTTCACACAAAATCGAGTTTGGCAAAAAGAGGTTAGATGGACCCTAGTATTTGTGTCCTGTGTAGAGTGAATCTACTAAATACATATTATTGACCTGCAATTTTGCTAAATATTATAATTACCCTAAACCAATACACATGTTTATTTTATTGACTATTTACTTAAGAAATTTTTATATCATTTTTTAATATATTTAAATAAATAAATGTATATTGTATACATTTAGAATAGATTTATCAAATTATTATTTTTAACTATTATTACTTTAAATTCATTAAATATTTTCTTATATTTTTTCTAAAACCCATAAGCTATTTACTAATAATATTTAGACTATTTTGCCTGCGACCAAGCCTATTTTCTTGGGTCAAACTCAAAATAATAATAATGATGACGACGACGATATATAATATAGTAATATAATATAATGTAAGGTCTAAGTAATTACTTGAACACAAGGAATTAGAAGTTACTTTCTTTAGAATATTATAAGATCTAAATAATTACCTTTTCTTTCCTATTTTCACTGCTTAATTTATTTGTTTGGCTAAAAAGAGAATTAGAAGTCACTTTCTTTGAGATGTTATGATCCCAAATGGCACTCTTACTTTCTTTTTTCTCCTCATTTTTAGTTGGAATAGCTCATGATGTTCAAGTAACTAGGTAAACTATTTTTTTTTATTGGTCTATCATATTACAATTCAAAAATATTTTCTTTTGCATCTAAGTATAAAAAATAATAGTAATAAATCTTAGTTTTATTTAATCAACAAAGTAAAACTTACTCCACTTCTTTCTTCGCCAAAAAAGTATAGCAAACAAACAATAGAAGTTTTAGAAATATTCTTTTCTCAAACTTTCATTTTGGAAGTAACTTCTTAGTCTGTTCCTTTCTTCTACTACTTCGGATGATCCAAACACAGTCTCAAGTAACCACTTTGACTCATTTAAATCCAATTTAAAATTTCTTTAAAACCCACCTAGTCAAAGTAGAATTATGACCTATGACCAATTATAAATATATCTAAATCTGTTTTGATTTATATTAAATATGATCTTAAAATCCTTCTAAATATATCCTATTTATGAGCTTGTTGACCCATTTCAGAACTTGAATAATTTAAAAAACAACCAAAAAATTACCAAAATGAAATAGTCCCCATTACATGACAAAGCGTTTGAACATACAGAACGATTGGTAATGGACGTGTTCACGGCCAAATTTTGGCCCTCCTCATATAAAATTTTAAATTAGAAAAATCAAAAATTTATTTTAAATTCAAAATTTTGTATAGAATGAGTCAAAATTTGGCTCATAGTTCGTCCATTTCCATCACTGGGAACGAATAATGCGTACCTTCGATAGTGTTGGAGAATAACCATATAAAAAAATTAGGGATGGTTTGACCGAAAATGAAAGAAATAAAAAGAAATGGAAAAGGAAAGAGGAGAAAAGAAGTGGAAAAAAAAAATGGTTCTTGTTGTTGTTTGATTCAGGGAGAAACTAAAAAGAAAATAAAAAAAAGAAAAAAATAATAAAATAAAAAATATTTTTTTTTTCTTCCCAAACTCCCTTCTCTCTACTATCGTAATTCCATATATTAGTAACACCAAACAATTTTTTCTCTCATTTTTTTAAAAGATACAGAAAGAAAAAAAAGGGAGAGAAAATTTTGATTTATTTTTTTCTTCCTCCCATTTTCTTTTCTTTTAAAATTGCTCTTAAACCTAACAATAGAAGATAATTTTATTTTCATAATATTTTCTTTTCCTTTCCTTCCTTTTCCTTCGAACCACAAAAATTCTTAAGCTATGCTTGGGAAATAGTTTTGAAGTGAACGTGGTTATGAAGTGTTAATAAGAATATTTATTTTTGAGTTTTTAGATATGTGTTTTAAGGTGTTTTTCGAACACCCCAAAACAGCTAGACATGTATTTTGGAGTGGTTTTTTAGAACAATCCAAATCGGAATTTTTTGGAGTATTTAAATTTTTTTATCCAAAAAACCATATATCTTTTTCTCGTGTCACCCTTCTTCAACATCCTTTCATTTTCCTAAATTAGGGTATATTTATTTTTTGTATGTTTATAAAATTCATGGTGAACACGAAAGCAAATATCTACTAGGAAAAACTCTGCTGAGAGCTTTCCTTTGGCCGATAGTGGGATAAACTACGCCGGAGGGGTTGGGTAGGTCTGAGTGTTTATCCGTCATATTATTCTGCTGGCGAATCAACAACACACTTACTCCTAACATATGAATATACAGCTCGCATTTGGGTTAAATGCGCAGCGTACACAAGCCTATCAATTTTTTTTAAAGTAAAAAGGTGGGCCTAACCCTTCGTGTTCCATTAACGAAATTTTAACAGAACAAAGAAAAAGTTACAAAGTTCAGGTTAAAATACATAGACCAGCGATAAAGCTCAATATATCAAATAGTTCATATTACACTAATCAGCTACAGAGCAAAAATATATACATGTAATATGTAGAATGTCCTCCACAACAATAGAACGGGTGTTCACATTCTCTATCCCTCCCTTCTGAAGGGAGGGGTGCCACCGTTTTTCTCGTCTGAGCCTGCATGCTGAGTTGGAGGCGTACTCTGATGTCCACATCCGATCTATGATTTGGTACCTTCTTCTGATAAGTAATCTGTCCAAGAGATGACATCAAAATAAATATATCAAAGACAAGATTGAAGCTTGTGTGTGGTGTTGTTGAAAATTCGATTATTTCTATCGCAAGTCTGTCATTAAATATGGCTGAGGTGCGTGATTTGTGGGGGTGAGTCAGTATCGACAGAGGCCCTAAAGCTATCCGTCCCATATTGATAGCGATAGTTTGTTGGAGTATTTGACTAGAGAGAAACAATAGACTGCTTAGGAATGTATCCCATTCTACTATATTTGTTACCATTTCATATTTATTGACATATGTTTCTGGATAGGACTGCTTTCAGAGAGAAAAAGTGCTCATATTCCTCAGATGACCATGACAGCGAGGAGTACGCCACGTTGCCCCAGCAGGAGGTGGATTGTACCCGACCAGAGAGAACAGAGATGAGGAGTGATGCACAAAGGCCAGAGATTCACGAGGACATCGCTGAGGGTCACCTTGGGTCATTGGCACTTTTACTTTTTGCTTTGATACATTTTGTATTGTGGCACAATATTTGGTCCGCTACTAAGGAATCTCTTCTGTGGTTGGTTCTTTAGGCTGCAGTTTTGTTATCGATTATTAATAGAATGCAGAGGGCATTTGTTTGCCGTTAATTTCCTAAAAAAAATACAGGATTGAACACCACATATAAACTCCATAGTTAGAACACCTCAAAACCCATATTACCAAAACAAACACTCCAAAAATACTCAAAAACACTTTACTTTTGACATCTAAGCATAATCTTAATCTTTTAGTTTTCAAGATGTCTTCAACATCTATCTAGTGGCGAACAAGTAAGTAAGATGACAAAACCAAGTGTGATCAATCCAAAATTTTGAATTGAAAAAGAAAAATTTATTTTTTTAATTCAAAATTTTAAATAGAACAGATTAAAAATTGGTTTTTGGATCTGTTCATTCTCATCTATATACATACAGAGCGGATGCATGAGCCCTCTATCAACACTGTAGAGCTGTATGAGATCTCATGACTCTCACATCCTGGCCAATTCAGAATAAATAAATAAATAAATAAATAAAAGATAGATACAAGAAATTAAAAATCATTTCTCCCATCATTGAGAAAGATAAACTACATGTATCTAGAAGCTGTCCCTTGTCGTCTAGCGGGGATTCGGTTCAACAACAACTCAAATAATGAGAACAAATGAATTAATCTACTAATGTGTTTAATGCTTCATCATAAAATTTATTAAACTCGTGTTCAAACAAGGGGATTCGGTTCAAAAAACAACTCAAATAATGAGACCTGCCTATCTGGCCGTACCCGGCCCGGCCCGGGCACGGCCCGTGCCGTGCTGGGCACGGCACGGTTGCCCGGGCCTAGGCCCGGGCTCAGCCCGGCGGGCCCGTGCCGTGCCCGGGCCTGGCCAGGCTGACCCGGGTTTTTAAAAAAAATAAAATAAAATAAAAAAAACAGCATTGCTTCATTTAACTAGATTTAAAAAGAAGTAATAACAATAAAAACAAATATTATATTATATTTAATTTCATTACATTCATATAATTACTCTATAAATCTCTTTAGAAGTTATACAAATCCCGAAGAGAGGGGAGAGGACCCTAACCGTCACCCTCAACTTGTTCTTAATATATTTTCTAAGAGATTTATGAGTTAAAAATTACAAAAAAAAAAATTGAATATACATGAAAATCCTTACAAATTTAAATACTTTTAATCAATCTTCATTTTCTTCTGGTAAAATTTTGACCGTTGGGGAAAAAATCTGTAATTTTTTTTTGCAAGAAACCCCCCAACGGTTATAAAAATAGCCGTTAAAAAAATTGCAAAACCCCCACTAAACACCCCAACGGCTAAATTTAAAAAAAAAAAATATCGGCGTGCCGGTGCCAGGCACAGCCGGCCACGGCCCGAGCCGAGGTGCCGGGCACGTGCCGGGCCGGGCGTGCCCAACGGGCCGCCCGGCCCGATAAACAGCACTAGTTGTCTTGTCTACTCACGCCCGGCCCGATAAACAGCACTAGTTGTCTTGTCTACTAGAAATATGCATGCACCAATGATTCGTTCATTATTTCACCTTGCCTTTGCTATTTGAGCCGCATTAGGCTTACGTAACTGGAATGAGACTATAAGACGAGTCTAAAATTGAGTTTTTTTTTGGGGAAATAGAGTTTATGTGGGTCATAGTTTGAAAGAGGTTTTGTTTTGTTTTGTTTTGTTGATGCAATCAAAGGGACGGTTTGAATGGGTCCAAAACGACAAGTAGAATAGAATTTTATAATAGAAGTATCCATGAATTTTTCAGCTAAAACATGGTGATTTTTATTTTTATTTTATTTTATTTTTTACTTTGAATTTCAACTCGAGAAGTTGAATATTCTTCTCTTTCAGCGCTCAAAGTTTTGAAATTTCAAATATTGTCGCGTCAGGGCACCGCCAGCCAATGAAGACTCCCAAAGAAAATTCCTCATCTTGAATTTGACCGATAATATACGGAGGTAAGTACTAAAAGTGTAAAACTAATCGTCAACATATAAGAATGAACAACACTACAACAACAAATCCTTTTATCCCAAGCATTTGGGATAGGTTACATGAACCAAAAAAGACTCACGCCGGATCGATCACTTTGATAGTCCTTCTCCATTCATTTTTATCAAATAATATATCCTCATTTAAATATCTAGAATTTATATCTTTTCGTATCATCTCCATTCATATTTTCTTCGGTCTTCCCTTCGTTCTTTTAACTTGTCATACATTGATAAACTCCCATCGTCGAACTGGTGCATTTGTAGGCCTACGTTGCACATGACCAAATCATCGTAAGCGATTTTCTTATATCTTCTCATCGATGTGAGCTACACCTATTTTATCACGAATATCTTCATTTCTCACTTTATCTCTCCTAGTGTTGCCGCATATCCAGCGGAGCATGCGCATCTCTACTACACTTATCTTCTATGAATGAAGTTTCTTTATAGCCCAACATTTCGTGCCATATAATAAAACTGGCCTAATAGCACTCCTATAAAACTTTCCTTTCTGTCTTAACGAAATGTTATGGTCGCATAAAATTCCCGTTACCCTCCTCCATTTCAACCAGCTAGCTTGTATTTTATGGTTAACATCATTATCGATCTCTCCATAAAACATATAAGAATGAACAATGAGAAGTAAAAATGATCTGATAAGATCCTATCTAATAAGAAAATTTTTATTTAGTCGAATGAGTTCTAATTCTATCATCCAGGAAGAGATAATTTGATAAAACGCTTGCAATAATTTGCATGAACATTGAGTTTCTCCAAAGTGGCGCAGAGAAGGGGACTCTTCGAATTAAATCTCCTGAAACGCATCAAAGGAAAAAATTTCACAATTTTAACATACCATGATGCTTAAAAAATCCAAGCAAATAATTATGTTAAAAATATATAAACTATTTTTAGAGATGAAAATATGTTAATGATTTATTTGTTGAAAAACCCTTTCACTGTAGCAAAACTCGGAAATTGTGGTGAGAGTTAAGGGAACTTATTTTGTATTTTAACAAAAACTGGACTATACGCAGTGGTATAATTTTTTTAAAAACCCACAATTAAACGCCGGTCCGCCTCTGATAGCATGTTGAAAAATACTTTCCACTGTACCAAAACTTAATGATTTATTAAATATCTCTCAGGAATAGTAAAACTATCTAAAATTTAGAAAACAAGGATGCAAGGTTTGTTCAACTAAACAGACAAATGCAAACTAACCAAAACTTGATATTATTCTTACCTTTGTACTAATAAAGGTTCAACTATAAATTGAAATAAAACCGACAAACTCAAGAATTTAACTGCAACTCGAACACCCACTTGCTCACCCAAACAAATGGAGGTCCAGACGAGTTTATTTGGTCTCCTTAATCCGTACGAGTTTCGGTTACCCAACTCACAAAGCACAATCGATAATAACTGCCCAATCCCATTCTCGTTATTTCCACCAAAGTCGAGGGTCGTTTTTGATACAGAATCTAGCACCGAGAGCCCCCGGTAATTGGGAAATGCACAAATATTAAAATTACAAATAATTACAAAATTATTATTTTTTTCGAGTAAGTTATCTTTTTAAATTTCAAATCTCCAACGCTTCTTAAAAATTGAAAAAACTATCGTCTTTTTCATCTGTTCTTTCTAAAACAAAAAAAAAAAAAAAAAAAAAACTTGTTTTTATATTTAAATTTAAAAACAAACATATTTTCCACAAATTCATTGATTTGATTTCTTAAATTAAAAAAAAAGGAAAATGCTCACTCCTTGCCATAACCGTCATGAATTGTCTTTCAATCGCTCTGTGTCGAGTTGGTGTTGAAAAGGAGGAGACTCTCATGTAAATAAATTTTGGGAGAAATTGAATCGCGACCGGTGATTAAAGACGAAAGGAGAGGGGGAAGAGAATTAAATTTGGGTGCAAAGAGTAAATGAGTGATTTTTTAAAGGGGTATTTACTGGTTTGTCTCTCAAATCTTTATATATTATGATTTTGTCCTCTAAATCTTCATATTTAGAATTTTGCCCCCCAAATCTCATAAGTTACAACAATTTAGCCACCCTCTCTAACTTTCCTTAATACAGTTAAATATTTGACAATTTTACCCTTCTTTTCATTTTCTATTTTTCTCATCTCTTCTTATTCTCTCTTCCTCCTCTCTTCTCATTTTTTTCATTATTGCTCATATCTTCTCCTTTTCTCTTTCTCCTCTCTTCTCCTTTTCTTCTCCTATCTTCCTATATGAATTTAAAATGTGAATTAACTCCAAAATAGGAGAAGGAGAAGAGCGGAGGAAAAGAGAAGGAGAAGAGAGGAGGAAGATAGGAGAAATAATGAAGAAAAAGAGAAGAAGAAGAGATGAGGAAAATAGAAGAGGAAAAGAGGGGTAAAATGGTCAAATATTTAACTGTGTTAGGAAAGTTAGAGAGGGGGACTAAATTGTTGTAACTTATGAGATTTGGGGGGCAAAATCCTAAATATGAAGATTTAAGGGGCAAAATCATAATATATAAAGATTTGAGGGACAAATCAGTAAATACCCCTTTTTTAAATGGTAGTTTCATGTAAAGAATAACTGAACATCAAGAGTAAATTTTTGTATGTAAAAAGAATTTTCCCTGAAAATTCAAAATGCATCAACCAATTTTCTAAATATCCTTAGTAAAAATATAAATTTCATTATAAGTTTATCATTATAATTTATTGACAAATCTTGTCCTAAATTTCTTTGATTCTATAGCAATTTTGCATTTTCCTTGTTTTTCTAACAAGCTTTTTTCTTGATCACTCTCAAATTAAAACCCTAATACTTAGGAATGCTTAAAAAAAAAAAAAAAAAAATCGAACCCTAATAATTCTCAATAATCATAAATATTTTTTTTAAAAAAATTTAGAATTAGTTAAAATAATTATCCTATTAGAAGACTTTTGCAAGGGCCTAAGAGAGAGTTGGGAGTGGTCGGGTCGTTGAGGAGGAGGCTAGTAGAGTCAAGCCACTAGGGAAGAGATGGCAATGGGTCGGACTGTTGGGAAGGAGGCGGCGGCCGGATTGGCCTAAGGCAATGATAGAGAGAATAAAAAGAAAAATATAGAAAAAATAAAATATAAAAAAAATTATTTAGAAAAACCTCTTAGTTTTGAACTTTAAGAGGGTGTGTTTACAGAGAAAGCAATTAAAAAAATGGTGGTTGCATTTAAAATTTACCATATTAGAAGGTAACTTCTAAATTCACTGCCAAATTTCTAATTACTCCTAAAAAAAAAATTCAATTTTATTGAAAGTTTGTCATTAAAAATCTATTATATTTCTACCTCATCTTCTTCTTTTCTATTCTCTCTGGATCTCTCTTAAATCCTAATAAATTCTCAATAATTAAATAATAAATATCTCTAAGTCTCTAAAAGATATATATAATAAATAATAAAAACTTTTTCTATTTCAATCCGAGCAAAATACAAGGAACTCGTTATCGGTGTATAACAAAACTAGTATAAAAACGTAAGAATAAATTATAAAAAAAAAAATTGTATTTTTTTCCAACAAATAAATAAAATAATTTATTCAAAATTTTATTTCTGCACATCTTAATATCTTAACTTATTTCTTCATAAGTAGACTAATTTTTGTAAAGAAGTTGAGTATATTAGAATATTTTACAAGTGACAATAGTTATGGAATGAGAAGGGCTTATTGCACTGTGGTTTGTGCAGGGGTGAATTCAATCACCAGGATGTGAGGAGTTTTTTGGGATCCACCTATTCATGTTTCTATCTGAATAGCTCTTCGAGAGTTCAAGCTGTGAAGCACTCCTGCTGGTGTTGCGAAGATGGAGTCTTGACCTAAAATTTTTTCATGTTTCTGTTCGATAACCCCTATGCAAATTCATGACATTATAATGCTAATATAGATATATTTATTTTAATTTAGTAAATCTATATATAATAATATAGTCTAAAATTTATGTTTGCTTTTAATTTTTGATGCAATCCAAGAGCAATGAGACAAGCCAACTAGATGTGTGTCTGTATTGTCTTAGAGGATGCATATTTCAAAATAGATTGATACCCGTTGTTTAGAGCTAAAAAATAAACTAAAATTAATTTATTCAATTTAACAAAACTAAATATTATCTTGAGACAATTACTGAGCCATCTATCTTTTGTAATCACAATTTACATATTCAAATTTTTTTTTTAATGGTGACAGAATTGTAAAATTGAAAGTTTAGAAAACAAATTTGAAATTTTTTCTAAGAATATAGAATACTAATTTTTTTTAAAATAAAAAACAGGACAACTGACCATCCTGAGATCAATCTCTGAGATGTAGGAGCGTCGAACTCCAGTGAGACTATATTCATCATCAAAGGAATAGATAAGAAAGAAAGAGAAAATAGAAAGTTGAAAGTAAATAAAGGGAAAGATGAGGAATATAAAGAATGTACTTAGAAAAATTTATATATATTTATATCGATGTACTTAGTAAAAATATTTAGAAATTGGGCCAGACTATTAAAAGTTCCCAAATAAATATACCTTAATAAATTTCACCGTTCCACCGCATCCGTTGCCGTCTCGCTTCAACCGTCTCTCTCTCCGTCCCCCCTCGTTTGACCCTCTCTTCTCTCTCTAGAAGTCTAACAATGTACTCTTTCTATAGAACTCGAAACCTAGAAATTCTTGATCCCTAACTCTAGAACTCGGGCCTCGATCGGAGTCTCTCATGGCGGGGTTCTCGGTAGGCCTCCTCTTCCCGTCGGTGTGGGAGATCGAGATCACCGTCGCGGCCGCCATCTTCGTCATCGCCGTCTTCTTGTTTTTCGAAAGGTACTCCTCGCCGGAGGGAAGCAATCGGAGTCTGAGTGATGAGGCGGCGATCATTAAGGAGCCTTTGGAGACCGATGACAAGGATAAGGTCAGATGTGTGTAATCAACTCTATGTTTATCATCTTGATTGAAATTTGATACCTATTTTACGATATTGAGTGTGAATCTACGCAATTTTTTTGTCAATTTGAAGGAGTTAAATTAAGATGAAATATTGGAAAATGATGGAGGGTATCGTTTTGTTGCTGTTTAATGCCCTTTTATAGAATTTTACCGAACCTGAAGATTGTTCTCGATGATAGTGTCAGTGAGAACTGGCCTTTTTACGGAAAATGACTTAGTATATATTACGAATTTGCTTCGGTTGCTTGACATTTTAAGTTTTTGTTAGTAGATGATAATGAGGTTTGTGTAGCGCACAGGTGAACGATGACGTACATCTTTTTTTTTTTTTAAATTCTTGTTTTTGTTTTTGTTTTTTTGTTTTTTGTTTTTTTTTGTTTTTTGTTTTTTTGGAGAATATGGATGAGGATATCTCCTTAACCAAATATCCATATGGATGAGGATATCTCCTTAACCAAATATCCATTCATTTCAGATCATAGTAACCACCACCGTCAAGACGTGTTAAGGTTAGTACAACCCAAAATACCTAATTACTATTGCATCATCTTCCGTGTCAATAGAGCGTATATTACTTGCTGATACAAAATAGCAAAAGTCAGAAGTATCTTTCTCGGCTAGCCATTTCTATTTTTTCAATATTAAGTATCAATCAATCACAGAAATTCGAGTAGCAACTCCAGCAGAAATTCGAGTAGCAACTCCAACTTCTTTCGAGCAACAACTTTAATGGCTAAAATCTCAGCGCTACCTCTGGAACCTCAGGAATCAAAAAAATTATTCCATTTTTTCGAGATAAATTTTGTAGCCAAAAACTAACAAAAGTATTAATAGAAATTAAGAACTCTTTTATTTATTCTAATATTTTTTTGATTCCTTTCATACCAAACCATCTATAAAACTGCCATTACAGTCAAATCACATTCAATTCTGACAATTTTCCCAATATTTACCTTTCTCCAATCACCAAAAAATTCACTGGCACGATGAGAAAGAGAATTTATCTGCAGTTTATGTATAATAATCCTTCAAATGCTAGTGATATATTGACAGTGAATGAACAAATAATGAATTTTTTCCTCTTCCATCTGGTAGAAAACACATTTTAAATCATTTTTGCCCACACCTGTTTTTTTTGCCCAGGTTATCTTGAGTATGAATTCTATTCAATAAAATTAACCATCTCGATGTTTTAATTTTTAATGGTACAGAAAGTGACCAAATAATACTTATAGGAGGCTAATAACATATTATAAAAATATTATGTATAGCAATTTTTAACTTTGCAAAAATCTTTGATATCTATGGAAATTCAAAAATCTTTGATATCTATGGAAATTCTCTTATCAAAAGAATAAGAAATATATTTGAATTGATTATAGAATATAATTCCTCCACTAGACTTATTAAAAATCTTTTGTTTTTGTTTTGTTTTTTTAATTTTTAATTTTTTTTTTTGACTTTAGACTAAGATAAAATATGGCCACTCTAATTTTGTTGCTGTTTCAGGAGCTATCTGATTGAGACTTTATCTTCATTGCTTTCTGTTTGATGGCAGTTTATGTTTTTTCTTTTAATATAAATGGTTTATCTACATTCTGTAAGAGTACGTCTTATTAAGAGCCAATAAGATGTTTTGGTTACCAAATGGAGTTTCCCATTTGTTAATTTTGCAAGTAAGGCCTCTCTAATCTTCTTAACAGTAAGTAGAAGTTAGGACAAACCTAATAAAAAAGAATCAAATTAGATTAGGTTTGGGATTGGATGGCCAAGGTAGTATTCTTGACTTTAGGGGAAGCAGAAAGAATAGACCAGAGGGAAAATAATCTGAAGGCGAGGAGGAAATAAGAAAAAGGAGAAAGAAAATACTTGGAAACATCTTGTTGGCATTGAGGATTTAGTTATTCATGATGGCTTCTGGCAATCATTAGAATTACTGCTAGCCTCCGGGGTACGGGGAGAGTTGGAGGAAGATGATAGAGATGATGGATCAGGTATTGAATTCATTGCTTTCTATTTAAGTTGTAGTGGTATTACCTGATTCAATGACTCCAAAAGCATTAATTAAACAGGCCCTTGTCAGAAAAATGCTGATTATTTTGAGTGGCATATGTTTTCATAAAATCTAATTGAGGTGCACTCATTCTGCTAGTTTATCAGTGTCAGCTTCTGTGCTGTTTGCAACCTATGCTAGAACTTACAGTCTTACATTCAATACAATATATATGGAAAACCAGATGGTTTAAACTTTTAAACTATATGAAGTCTTCTACATTGTTTTGATATTGGTCAAATGTTTGGATAAAAAATATTGCACCCCAAACCATGAATTTAAGCAGCAATGCCATTTTCAACCATTCATTTTGTATCATGTTGATGCATGAAGGAGAAAATTATAAAAATATTTGATCTCATTTTTAGGCACTTTAGATGTTATATATCAACTTTAATGGAGTGAATCTTCTATATGGAAAGCTGAGGATAGAATTTGAATGGGAAGTAGCGTAATCTCTCTCTCTCCCTCTCTCTCTCTCTCTCTCTCTATATATATATATATATATATATATATATATATATATATATATATATATATATATATAATGCCTTTGAACAAGAGCTCATTGACATCGATCTTATAAGGCCTTTTATTTATGACTACTTTTATACGATTTGAAAATGTATTCAAATCTTTGAACTGTGCTTTTCTATACATTGTCTTGGTTATGCAGGTCTTTTTTAAAGTTGGTTTTCGTCATTTTTGTTTTATTTTTTCTCTGGAGTGATACTAAAAGATCTTTTGCTTTCTATGGACTTAGTTGATTATCATGTTATTTTCTAAATCATTAAATAATTCTCCCATTTTTTTGACATGCAGTTCTCCACTTATTTTGTAGATGAGCCAGGGTAAAGTTGAATCTCGAGGAACATTTGGATATATAGTTAAGGTATGGGCATGTTGGACAATGGATATGCATGTAGCTTTGACTAATTCAAAAATTTTGTGCCACCTATCAGTTTGTAAACCGCATATTTATTTTCATGTATGCTTCACATTTATTACTGAAATTTTTATACATATCACTACAAGTTTTAAATTACTTCTGCTTTTATATAATGTTGGTTTCTGAATTTCAGGTGGAACTATTGGCTGCCAAGAACTTGATAGGTGCAAATTTGAATGGCACATCTGATCCTTATGCAATAATTACTTGTGGCGAGCAAAAACGATTTAGGTCAGTAAACTATCTTCTTCATATGTTGCTGGTGCTCTCTGATTCACATCATGTGAAGCCAATGAATTGCAAATGTAATAGAAACGCTATATGTTTCGTTTGTAGTTTCTTTTTTAGGTAGACTTATTGTGTTGAACCTTATGGGTTTGTTGTATCTTCTACCTAGTGATGATAAGCTATCAAGAAGATCATGTGTAAAACAGGGGTGGCAAAGCCTTTATCGAGAATTTTAGGTCGGCTGAGCTGGGAACTTATAGTTTTTTGTGCATACTTAAAGCTATACTATTCTAGCAGTGATCCATTTATGGAACGCAATAAACCGTAGCCTGCTTTATGCAGTATGTTAGCTTTATCCATTTCATATCTCAAAGCAGATTGGTATCAATTATCCGATCTTAAGTTGAAATGCAATCCAATTTAGTTTCATATAGTAGTACTCGCTTCATTTTCTGACTGAACATCCAGTTAACTATTTTTGCTTGAGTACATACCATGGAAATAATTGGAAGGCTTTTGTTAGTTGTTATATTGGACCTAAAGAGAATTTCCGAATTATTTCCACCATACTCCTCTGCTTGAGTTCACAACCAGAAAATAATTGGAAGGCTTTTTCATTGTCATTATACTGAACTTCAAGAGAATTTCTATGTTATTCCCACCATGCTCCTCCAAGTGATCTAATCCTCATTTATGATTTCTTCTCTAAGCTACTTATTCTTTTTTGCTATCCAAACTGAATGGTAGAATATTGTATACGAAAACGTCAAATTGATTTTTGCGATAGTCCTATTTCATGGGAGGGTTGGGGATTGTGACCCATGCTTTGGTACCAGTGAAGCTTATCGCGCAAGTATTAAATTGATGAAAGTAGTGAAATACTCAAATAGTGAAAAATGAAAATTGTGACCCGTAACTCTCTCTGTTGCAACAACAAGTCAATGTAATTAATATGTATAATCTGTACAACATATACTCCCATAGAACTATCCTGGACGTAGACCTCCTTTACTTCAGAATTTACAGGAAGAAAGTGTGGTCCTTTATATTCATCTGAATTTATCCTTTTAACTTTAACCGTCCCATTTAGCTTTAATTCTAACCGTCCCATTTAGCTTTAATTCTACATCCATCTATCAATAATTCAAGCAGTTGATTTATATACTGTAATTACTAATCAAAAGTTCAAGCAGTTGATTTGTTAAGTTCGTGGAAGTAATGGACTACTGATTCTGGAACTCTTTTCCTTCTTACTGATGCAGTTCTATGGTTCCTGGCTCAAGAAATCCAATGTGGGGAGAGGAATTCAATTTTGTTGTAGCTAATCTTCCTGTCCAGGTTATCTCAGGTTCCTGTTTACCCCTACTATATTTAGTACATTTATGCAGTCCTTTCAAATAGTTCGTTGGTGATTTACATGGAGCGCTGGAAAATCATCGCTTTCAATGCATTTCATAGAGAGTCTAGATGGTTTACATTTTAAAGTATGCGTTAATTTGATCTTAAGATGGACTGCTCCTATGAAATCCTATTTACTTCTGTATTTACTATCATGGACTGTATCTATTGTACAAAATGCTGGGAATACCATATCATAGTGCACTAGACACTTTGCTCTTGATTATAGTCTGGTTCTGGATTCATACATTTTAGTATGTTAAGAAACTGGAGCAATAGCCTTAGCTAATTAAATTAAAGACATAGCATCCTTACCTTGCAGTACTCTTTATGGTTCTTTATTCATATCCAATAACACATTAAAGAGCCGGAGGGATAACCTTAACAAATTTATTATATGCATACTATCATTATCATGAAGTACTTTTCTTTTTGTGTAGCAATATGCAACCATTACTCATGCTATGTATGGTTGTGTATGCCATTGTATCGTATTGTTGAATTTGCAGTTACCGTAGAGAAAATTGTGATTTTTTTCATGCAGAAGTGTGTTTACTGAAATGCAAGGTTTGGAACCTAGTGTCTGTTTTGGGTCTATTTTCCTTTGTATCTGGTGTTAGAAGTTCCGTTACGACAGTATCAGGATTGTCTGTATTGGAGGCTTAAAAGTCTTATTTATTAACTCAATGTTGCTAAAAAAAATAAGGAGAATTAGGAAAGTTTTAATCTTTTAAAAAATAATTGATGCACTTTTCATACTAGTTTGATAATTTTAAGCAGGTGATGTGTAACTTTGCGATCAAATTTTTAGAAGCTTAATAAAAGTTGTTAAATTAATAAAAGTGAAAATTTATAATACTTGATTAGTTTCCATACCTGAGTGTTATACTTTTGTTTGGTTTGCACTTTTAAGTTGACCAGATCCAATCTGCATGTTTTAACTTAACCTTGTTCAAATCCAACCAAATATTATTCATGCTTGTAGAGTTGGAACCGGAGATGATTATGCTTTGAATTAAAATGAATAAAGTACATGTCAATTGGAGAAAAGAGAGCTAGAAGGAAGCTTGGGAGCAGTGCATGTTCAAAAAAGAAATAACACATGATTCAGATGACTCAGCAGAGTATTATAGGACTTGCAATCTACACCACAGGACACTTTTCCATGAGGAAGCAACAATTTCAAGCAACTTTTTAACAAAAGCTATCAGTTTTTCCAATCAAGCTGTGAATTCCTGAAGTTCATAAAAACAAAGGAATCGAGGAGGGATATAAGAATAGAACAATACCAGAATGGTCAAAGAAATTGAAATTGTCACTGGAAAATGGAGAGGGAAGAAGGGATAATTGAACTTACAGCAAAAGTTACTATGAATCAAAGAGGGTATGTTGAAATCACGTGTGATCAAAGAGAGAAAATCTATAAACAGTCATATCTGGTGAAGAGATGCCATCAGTTGATGAAATCAAGGCCGATTGAAAGGATTAAAGAAATGGGGGCTTTAACAATATTTTTTTTCCCATTTAGCTTTTCTAATTTTATCCTTGGTGAGTAATGCTTGTCGTAGACTAGAAGTACGTGCTTGTTGGCTTTGGTCAGTATCACAAAAATATGACTGGAAACAAAAAATATGTGGCGAAACCTATAATGAAACAGTAGGAATCTATCATAGGCAGTTTCAGTTTGAATACCACAAACTCTGATCAGTTATAGCTAATATGTGCCAGTATATATGGAGATTTGAAGTTTTTGTTTATGTATGATTAAGGTGAGCTAATGGTGTATGAGGAGGTAATACTGGTTTTAGGAGACATGTACATTGAATAGCTAGGGCCCAAATGGTTAAAATGAGAGGTGCTTAGGTCTTGGGTTGAGTCAAATCGATAATGTAATGGTGTAGCAAGAAGTTTATTAGTTGCATAAGGTGTTTGTCGTTTTATAATGTTTTATATATGAGCGGAATGCCTAATAATATAGCTGTATAAGGGGAATGTCTAATAACAAAGCTGTTATAATTACTCCTTGCTACTCTTACTGCTATGAAAAGAGCAAGCTGGGATGCTTTGTTTAGGTTCTGCGGGTCAAATTTTATGCTACATGCCCAGGTAAATTCACTGGCCTCAGAGCCTCCTATTCTAGTACATATTTCTAACCAAACCCCATATTTGTCTCTAACTAAAATTCCATTCCTAACTGGGTCAAGGCTCATTTCCTACAAAGAAAAGAAAAGAAGAGAAAAAAAAAGGATTCTGTTCCTAATTTGCACTTTTTGTGCTTTATTAGGCATGCAAATCTAGGCAGCCTAGGCAACTCTAGGTGCTAGATTCCACCATAAGAGACAGGTCTGCTACTGTTTTAAAATAGTGTTTACACATTAAGTGGATTAGGCTTTCGGATATGTTATTGTTAGGTTTGGCTCTGTCTCGGGATAGATATGGGGTTAATGATTATGGAAGGTTATAAAATCCTATGTAGCACCGCTACTTCGAAGGAGAGGCCATACCGGTCTTGGAATCTATCTGATACTTCAATACTTTGATACTTTACATGCTACATCTTTGATATTTTTTTTGACGTATCCAAAATTTGCAACATATCAAAGACGTAACGTGGATGACTCAAGACTAATTTTGATGTAATGGTGTAGCAGGAAGTTTATTGGTTGCATAAGGTGTTTGTTGTTTTATAATGTTTTACGTATAAGCGAAATGCCTAATAACATAGCTGTACAAGGGGAATGTCTAATAACAAAGCTGTTATATTTACTCCTTACTACTGTTGTTGATACGAAAAGAGCAAGCTGGGATGCTTTGTATAGATTCTGCGGGTCAAATTTTATGTTACATGCCCAGGTAAATTCACTGGCCTCGAAGCCTCTCTAGTACATATATCTAATCAAACCCCATACTTGTCTCTAACTAAAATTCCATTCATAACTGGGTCAAGGCTCATTTCCTACAAAGAAAAGAAAAGAAGAGAAAAAAAAAGGATTCTGTTCCTAATTTGCACTTTGTGCTTTATTAGGCATGCAATCTAGGCAGCCTAGGCAACTCTAGGTGCTAGATTCCACCATAAGCGCCCAGGTCTGCTACTGTTTTAAAATAGTGTTTATACATTAGGTGGATTAGGCTTTTGGATATGTTATTGTTAGGTTTGGCTCCGACTCCCGATAGATATGGGGTTAATGATCATGGAAGCTTATAAAATCCTATGTAGCACCGCTACTTCGAAGGAGAGGACATACCGGTGTTGGAACCTATTTGCTAATTCAATACTTTGATTCTTTACATGTTACATCTTGGATATTTTTTTTTGACGTAGCCAAAGTTTGCAACAAATCAAAGACGTAACATTGATGACCCAAGACTAATTTTGAACTCCATTTGGCCATCCCTATATGAAAAATGGTGTGTAAACTCTAGGTTCAGTTGAGTGGAAAAAATGTACCTCGCTTTGGTAGAGCTGATTTGTTGGTTGAGGTCCTCTCTGATATCTATAGATCCCATTAGAACTTTATCCCGGGACTTAAATAACTCAGCTAGTGTCTGGAGAAGTGGTCTCTGCCAACTGAGACATTGTTTCTTTCAGTTCTTTTAGGAAGTTGTATTAGTAGCTGAGCTGATCATTCTAGTTACACTCATTCCAATGAAATTGGAAGTTTTCTAGAAATCTACTGCTTTTGTTAATGGAAAATACTCAATTGGTGACAGTACATGTACAGTTCTGGGGGTAATGCCATATACTACGTCTTTATCTATACAGGTAGACTTGAGATATACCAGGTTTTAAACCAAATCATGGTTGACTTTTCAGAGTTGCAATAACTTCAACATTTCTGTCGCAAGATTAGTATAATAATAAGCTCCCTTGTATGCTTCACTGGATAGCATTAACCTAACATATGCTAACTAATCCCAAGCAAACAAATTCCACTTTTAACTATCGTTTAAATTGGTGTGTGTGTGTGTGTGTGTATGTATATATATGTATATATATTCTAATCTAAGAATGAAGCATTGTCGGTTGTTGACAAGGCTTGCAGTAGACCAACGTGGCCACATTTTTGTATGTCATACTCTTTATTATGCATAACAGCAGTCCAAAGTCTTTGTTTTTTCGTTACATCTAGTGTCTTCGCCTTTTAGCCTTTTGGACTCACTAATGTCTTTGCCACGTTCTACACCCTCAAAAATTAGTTATTCCACCCTTAATTAAACTACTTGTGGTAAACTTTGATTGTGAGCCATAGTCGGTATAGCAGTGTAGTCACCCTGACCTGCCTTGTACATTTGTATGGACAATAGTAGCCTTAACATATGCCAAACCTAATTCCAAAAAAAGAAGCTACAAAAAAGCATTGCTGAAAAAAGAGAGACAACAACAACAACAACAACAAAGCCTTTTATCCTTTTTTTTTTTTTGCTGAAAAAGAGATCAATATATTTATATGAATCCAAAGTCCTGCCGATAAATTCAGCAATAGGCCAGCACGGCCTTCCATATATTCAATATTTCTGCTTATTTTATGCATATACTAATCCATAAACATTGTTCTTATTCTCCAGTGAGCAGCTTCATCTTCTAGAGTATTTTAATTGAATTGTCATTTGTACTGTTTGTAAGGTCATGTTGCATAAAATACACTAAATTTTGACTTCATTTTTCATGGTTACCTCCCTTAGTTTTCCAGAAGATCATTCATTACTCTTGTTTACACTGCTGGTATGTGAAGTGCTGATCATTGCAGTTTTCAATGCTTGTTTAGTTTCAGTAATGTTTTTCTCATGCTCGGCAGCCTTACTGATTTGTAGATTAATGTGACGATATATGACTGGGACATCATATGGAGAAGCACTGTTCTTGGATCTGTAATTGTTCCAGTTGAGAGTGAAGGTCAAACTGGCGCCGTCTGGCATGCACTGGATAGTGCGTCAGGCCAGGTAAAATGTTTGACAGACTTGATCTTCATATGCTTGGAGACATACAATTTGTTAATAGCACAAGGATGCCTTTTGTTTTCAGGTTTGTCTTCATATCAGGACAGTAAAGCTCCCTGGGAACTCTTCCAGGTTGTTTGTTGCTTTGGTTCTGAGATTGCAAGTTGCTAGTAGTTTATTTTGTTTGTTTCGCTTTCTCTGATTTCCTAAGAAATAGTATTCACTGAATTTCTTTGGTTATCGATATCTAGATTGTTTCTTTAACAGCCTCCTCTCTGTCCTTCTTTTGGTCCAATAAAGGTTTGAGTTTCATCCAAATAATATTAGTTCTATAAGAAATTGACTATGGGTCAAAATTAAGTCATTTAGACTAAACATAGTTGGGCTGACTGCTATTCTTGCTGAGCACAAGAGCGGTGCATGTGGCTGGAGAGGATATTTCCTCAACCTCCTAGTCCTTCATAGAATATATTTTTTTCATATTTTTTTTTGCATGTAGCTATAAAGGAATTAGGATTTTGTTTATGTTTTCTTGTATATTCTCATCTACTATTTATTTAGTTACTCTAAAATCATTTGCTAACATTTATAGGACTTACCGATTAAAATTCATTGTTCCAAGTCAAAAATTGATGTCGAATAATGTTACATCCAAGGATACCACCGAATCAACTGTATGCCATCAAGGATGTTTGACAATTAGCTTGTAACCTGGGCATATGCTTAACTGAATCAACTGTATGTCATTAAGGATGTCTGACAATTAGCTTATAACCTGGGCATATGCTCAAGGACTATTAAGTGCAGGCACAGGCATGGGACACTATATAGACACTGACACCTGACTTGAAATCTGTTAAAAGTAGGATACGAATGTCAGAGCAGAAGCAACAATAACAACAAATGCAGACACAGTACATAAAATCTGTAAAAGTAGGATATGGATATAAATCATATAACAACGACAACAAGTAATAGCATCTACATCATTGATAGAAAAAATTTCAAAGGAAAACAATCTCACAAAATTCAGGATAAAGGATCGTGACACCTGAAGTATTTCAAAATTGAAGATTAGATGGTATTTGACCATGTAATTAGTTATCATTTTTGTAACTTCAAGTTTTGAATAGGGCGAAACTGCATAGAATCTCTTTTCTTCCCCTGATTTACGAGGGCAGAATCCTATACCTCAGTAAACTTCTCTGGTGCCCACATGTGCCTTCGCCACTGTGTGGAGCAGTCCTTTCTTGGGGCGGATCGCGACTAACTTTTGCTGCTTGGTGCTCTTTCACCTACATAACTATTGGTCTCCTTTTATTATGGTACAGCTGCTCCCAGTTCCTAATTTTGTAAATAAAAATTTCAGTTATTGTGACATGCTGCCAGCCCAGAAACAACCTGAGTGGAATAATACATTGTAGAGAAGCTTCTCTAAATTTTATTATTGTGATGCAACTTCAAAGTTAACAATGTCTAAGAATGTGCTAACAGTATTGTGGATTTGAGATACAATATAAATCTGTACATTATCTATTTTACATAGCCGGGTAAGATTGTTCTTTCTGGTTTGCCAAAAGATTGGGTTAAATATATTTGGGTCAGTGGTTTATACTTCATATACTACTTGGTAGATGCTATAATATAAATAGATGGGCCAGCCTTGTTTAGAGATGTATCTAGTGTTTTTGAGTTACATCATTAGGCATTCATCTCGTATTTGTTTCTTCATGTCCGCTAAAATTTATTTGTAATCTTATGGGTATCGTCTTAGTTTCTTGTTTTCGTTTTTATATCTCTTAATTTGTGAGCTTATATTATACGCTGAGATTGAAATCGATTTTGTGGTTATCAATGTGCTTATTTCTAAGCCCCTTCTTGTCACTTCCAGAACTTTAAATGGAATTCCTGGAGCTAATGATCGAAGACGCATTCTTACAATTGTTCATCAAAAGCCTGGGCCACTGCAAACTATTTTTAATCTTCTTCCTGATGAGGCAAGGCCCTTTGATTTCGCAGCTCAAAGACATTTACAGATCTTGATAGTTTATATTTTATTAATAGTTAATTTGTTTCAGGTTGTGGACCACAGTTACTCATGTGCGCTTGAGAGGTCTTTTCTGTACCATGGGCGCATGTATGTCTCTACATGGCATATTTGCTTCCACTCTAATGTATTTTCTAAGCAGATTAAGGTTAGCTCACAATGGCTTATGTTTAATTCTTTCAGATGAATATTTCCTTTCCTTCCCTTTTAGTAATTTGGAAAATATTACAGCTTCAAAACTTACTGGAGTTGTAACAATTCATCTCCTCTCAAAAGAAAAGAAGGATAATGAATGTGCCTGTGCTCTATTATTTAATTTTTGTTTTAAATTAAATCGACTTTTTTGACTTTATTGCTAACTTGGTTATATTTGATTGGTTATATTTGATTGTAACAATTAAGATTTATGATGATGATATTTGAGTTCATTCCTTTGATGTAACAAAAGGTGGTACTTTCATGTTTGCTTTGAGATAAAAATGTTCGGTTAATTGCAATAGTTATCCTTTGTACTATTAGGAGTGTATCACTAATACGCCCATTGAAGAAATTTTCCACGGAGGGGGATAGAATTTTTTCACACATAGATCCCTTGATAGGGGGTATAAGTGCAATAAAGCCAACAAAAAATTATTGCTTGTGGGTCTCACTCTCTGAGAAATTCTTTTGTAAGGGGGTGTTAGCAATACATACTCAATAGTATAGAGATAGTTTATGTAATTAACCCAATGTTTTTAATATAAATAACTTCTGTTTCATTTTCAGTGTATCTTCAAGGAAAGTGATTGTTCAAGTACCATTTTGTATTGTGATTGGCCTATCTGATTTTGCATTGTGATTTAAATGAATCTATGCAAGTCATGTTTAAGGATATATTGGTAGTTGCATCATATAGAGAGGCACATTTCTTTTCTTTCTTTTATCCTTATGTCTGTTGAAAATTTTCTTTCTTTTCTTGATATATTTCCTTCCCCCTATTTATTAATCTCCTATTAGATGTGAATGACCTCATTCTGCCTCTTAGTGGACAATAATAAAATTAGCATTTCAAATTATACATTGTGAGTCATATTCTAATAGTAGCATGCATAAATTGCTTCTTTAATAGCAGTTTTGCTATTGTAGGTTATTATTCCTTTTGGAGATATTCATGAGGTATGTCATATCATCTTCTTATGTTTTTCTTTCACCTGTGGTAATCATATAAAATGCTTGTCCATGAATTAATTGAAACAGTTTTGTAATTAGCAATGCAGATAAAGAGGAGCCAACATGCATTGATTAACCCTGCAATTACTATAGTTCTGCGGATGGGTGCTGGTGGACATGGTGTACCTCCCTTGGGTAGTCCAGATGGTTAGTGATTTATCTACTTTAGGGACTACCTTAAATACTCTCCATCATTTAATTTGGTAATTTATATACAGTAATTAGTATCTCGGTTTTTATTGGATAGCTTTCTAGTTTAAATCATCATGAAGGAAGATTATTTAGTGCCTTGTTTTTTTTTTCCTTTCCAATTTTGTACTCTAAAATTGTTTTTGTTTATTTTAAATCTGGGGGTCACCAAATATAGAGAACCCAAGCAGGCAAGTGACCTGGAAAATGTTAGTTTTCATGCCTGGCTTTAAATGTCCAAGATAGCCCCAAGAGGAAGCGAATGATATCTGAGCTACTGCAATGTGGAAGTCGAAATAAGGAAACTTTGACTGATAGGAAAGCAAGCAAACATATGTAGAATTGTAGACATGTTAAATCCAGATTAACTAGAATGGTGGAAAGAAGTCTCTGATAAAAATGTGTTTGAAAGCATGTGAATGATCTACTTTACTAGCTAAATCCAAAGAGACAACTCTACAATAGTTACTCGGGTAAACTTAAGAGTGAACCAGAGCTTGGGAGTGTGGTGACCAGGGTGAAAAGTAAAACCAGCTTAGGAAAAGACTTGGACAGGTAGAGAGAGTGTTCAAGCAGAGAAAAAAGCTAGAGATTCTGTGCCTGCTTCCAGTGTCCAAAGGAAAGAAAACGACATCTAGCACTCAAGTAAGTAAATGTCACTCCTCTGCTACTAAAGAAAGGGAAGGATTTTCCTGTGTTCTGCTGCCACACAAATGAAGAAGCCTGAACTTTTAAATATTCGAGTGACGTCCTTTATTTACTCCTTAGCTTCATTTTCATTAATATTTTTTAAATGTATTCTGAAGCATTCATGATATGACTGCTGTGCATCTGTATCAGTATATATAGGGATGCATATTACAGTATGCTAGCTCCTGTTTTAGAGACTGCAGAGCCCATGGGCAAATTCTATGGTGCAAGTTGATAGTAAATACAAGTAAACTAATAAGCTCAAAATAAAGCAAGTAAATAGTAAATATTCCAGCAATTAATTTGTAGAGTTTAAGATCTAGTAGGTGCAAATCTCTTTCGATATTGAAAGTTTTAAAATACCAGAAATTCTGTCAATTCTTGAAGGTATCAAAAGTCCTTTTGAAGGAAGATTATGCTTTTATGGCGGTGGTTGGTTAGATGGTAGAGTTGGTTTAGACTTCAGACCGAATTTGAAGTTTCTGATGGTCATAGTTGTCAAAAGCTAGGTAAAATTTGGTTGGACCAATAGACTTGGAAGTCAGACCAAGTAATGCTATTTAACAGCTCTGAAAATTGGAATTATTTTGGGAATGACGGTTGACGTGGTGGATGAATGCAAGCCCAACCATGCATCCACAATGACAATTTGGCACAACTATCTTCAAATTAAAAAGTTCCACCCAATCATGTGGACAGGATGAATGCGTTCATTGTTAGGAACTTAAAAAAAAAAACTCTTTTTGGGAACTTGGCCTCGGACCAAATGGATGCAACAGTTTGCTTGGATCGGGTTAACGTTTGAATTGGAATCTATTGGGAGCAAAACAGCTCATAGTTGAACCAAAATGGTACAGCGAAAGTTAAGAACAGAAGTAGGAATAAACAACTTTGATTAGAACATAATATGATAAAACAGTAATAAAGAGTAGAAATCCTATTGGTTCAGCAAGAAATGACATTGCGGCTGAATCGGGAACCATTGTATTGCCGCAAAATGGAAATAGATTGAATATTAACTTTAAGTGCAAAATCAAAGATTTTGTTCACCTCTTAGATTATGAATAACATCCTATTAGGAATGTGACAATAAATGCTTTAGTTTCATTTATGTTTCTTCATGATAATCGACTTGGAGCTTGCATCCCACCACATTTATCTTCATTTAGTTACACAGTTGACCAACATTGCTAGCTGTTTTGTTTTAAATTTTTTTTATCAAAATAAAAAAGAGATTTATGGTATCAAGAGCATAACGAGTTGGTAATCATCAAACTCAATTCAAACTAGGCCCCATACATATATGTGTACAAATTCATGATTTTGGTAAAATTCAAGTAAAGCAACTTTCTATTTTGTCCTTTATGTCTTTCTGTTTCACTTTTTTTTTTTTTTTTGGTGTAATCATCTAAATTTATTCTTACTTCATCTAAATTTTAAATCTCAGGGAGAGTCAGATACATGTTTGCATCATTTTGGAACAGAAACCACACGCTGAGGACTTTGCAGCGTGCAGTAAAGAACTACCATGCAATGCTAGAGGCCGAGAAAAAGGTCAGTACATTGCACATTTTAGTAGAGCATCTTTTGTTGGCTGATGGATTCAGCACCGTTGATGTTAATTGACCAAGTTATCATGGGTCATAGCATACTATGACAATGAAGTCGAAAACATTTGCTTGCTGTCATTTGATATCTATATTTTTATGGTCAGTTGCCATGTCTTTCTTTTGGAAATATAATTTTGGTCCTCTGATCCAAGTTAACCTAACTCTTAAAGGACAACTCATGGATCCACAAAAACAATGGGAGAGTAACAAGTGGTTCTTTGGAAACGAACAGAAAAACGGACCAAAAGAGCAATTTGGGAATCCCAGAAGTGACGGAGTTTACTAAGAAAACATGTTTTTATTAATATAGAACTTGTATACATTCATATACACGCACAGAAAAACATACATAAATTTGTTTATGTATGTTTTTATGTATACACAACTGTGCACACACATACAGCTTCCTGTGAGACTTTTTTGCAAAAATAAGCTTTGTGAGAATTCAACAGTCAGACATCTCATGGATCCACAACATTCGTCTTGATTTACATATCCAGATAGTGTGAATTAGAGCTCAAGTGATATATACCCAATCATCATATCGGTTCCCCCCCCCCTCTGATTACATAAAGTGTTTTTGGAAACCAACTATGAGGGTGAAAAAAACCACTTGATATTTGTTTTCTTAGACTAATTTGTAAGTATAGAATACGATGAACAATGTGAATTATCCATGGGATGAGCCTTCATTAAGTTCTCATGAACCTTGCTAGGAAGATTGTTCACATGGAAAAATTTTGAATGTATTTTATGCATGCGCATGCAAACAGAGACATGTGGTAACAGGTTTCTTTTGTATATGCACACAAACATGTATTTATGTATATACACATAAATGTATGCCTTCCATATTCTGTTCTGGTACTCTTCTAGCATCTTACTACATTAGTCAACTTTATCATGTGCTCATAGGGTCCAGGTCCCCAAACGTATTTTGAAACTTTCAGTGTTTCTTGTTATCTATTTTTCTACTGTAGGAGAGGGCACAATCAGCATTGCGTGCACATAGTAGCTCCGTTAGAGGTGGTAGAGAGCAAATACAGATTCCATCAGAAGTTCTTGTTCAGACCGGAAAGTTCCAAGATTTCATCAAAGATGATGTTCTAGTTCCCATACATAATGTATGAATAATTTGTTTCACTAACTTGTTCTGTAAGGTTTATCAGTTGTCAACTTATTGTGTTTTAAAGACTAATTGCCATCTTATTGTTTAACAAACTCCTTCCAGGATACATTCCCTTGTACGGCTGAGCAGTTCTTCAATGAGTTGTTGAGTGATGATTCAAAATTTATTGCGGAATACCGATCAATAAGGAAGGATTCTAATCTCAATGTAAGTAGTGCATTTGTGTGCAGCTTTCTTGTAAAG
Source organism: Dracaena cambodiana (assembly GCA_036321105.1). Lineage (NCBI taxonomy): Eukaryota > Viridiplantae > Streptophyta > Magnoliopsida > Asparagales > Asparagaceae > Dracaena > Dracaena cambodiana. The sequence goes on along the minus strand of JAYEPQ010000004.1, from coordinate 53,583,807 downwards.
TTAGATATATTGGTTTTTTTAAATGGATTGAACTTATTACTATGTCTAATTGGTTTATTTGGTTAATTTCCAGTAGACATAATTGGAATTATTTGTTTGAGTTTTCAGAGATGAGATCAGGTCATGTAATTTAACACTGTCAATATAGTAAGCGTAGTCATTACAATAACATTTTACTATATGGACCATCCACCACATAACACTAGATCATGGTCCATGAAAACTGTATGAATGTTCTAGAGACTTTGTCACCTGTACAACTCATGAAGTTGCTTGTTTTGTCATTCTGTGTAGAATGTTACGATCAGAATGTTGTTTTCTCTTCCTTTTTTTTAATTCCTAATTTTGTTCTACATTTCTTAGGATAAGAATCTCAGATGTGTCGGTAATTTCTAACATAAGCAGGGAATTATTGTCATATTCTGTGAGTACTTTGATACAGTTGGAACGCTCTTTGTCTTTTACAGTTGGGTCCGTGGCATGCTGCTGAGGAATATGATGGCCAGGTCAGAGAAATTACGTTTAGATCAGTATGTCATAGTCCCATGTGTCCTCCAGACACGGCCATGACGGAGTGGCAACATTTTGTTCTTTCACCTGATAAGACAACCTTGGTATGAAATCAAGTCAAAAGTTAATTTATTGAAGTTCTTTCAGATTAGATACAGTTAATAGTCTGCTTCAGCACCTTTATAATTTTTCTCATTTAGCTATTTCCTATTTGTTGCTAAATTACTGTATTGATCATTGCTGTTTTCACATTTCAGATATTTGAGACAGTTCAGCAAGCACATGATGTTCCATTTGGCTCGTACTTCGAGGTACTTACTGGTGTTTGCTTATTTTTCCAAGTACGATTATACAGTTTTGCCTGGTTTTGCCACCCAATTGGCATGCATGTGGAATTCTGTTACGCGAGCAAGATCTATACTATTGAATTGCTACAGTATCTGCAAGGTCTATACTGTCCTCTTAATGTACACAGGACAAAGGCTTATTCATCCCATTGAACCCATATGCTATTGACAACTGTCAACTCCTATTTACTTAATATATTACAAGTATTAAAGGAAGTATAACTCAGGCTAACCTCATGCTGACCTATTGGCTGTGCCATCACATACTACTTAGCTTGTTCTCCTCTTCTGCAATGGATTGCTCATACCTATCGACCCAAGCACCTATTGACAGACTGATTGCCATTACGTGGCATGCAATTATTCATGCATTATTGGCCTTCTGACTCCGAGTTCGCACGTTATATTGGATCACTTTTAGGACCTTGAAGCTGTCTACTGCTATAATTCTGATCACACTCTGACAGTGCTGATAGACAAGCATTGGAAATTATTGTTCATTTCGAGTAAGAAACTGCAGTTTGTTATTATCATGACATGATTTAGATTGGAATATTGAAACTTCTCAAATTTCATAAGACTAAACAAATGCTGTTTGCTTCCTAGATTCTAGCACGATATTTCTGGCAAGGATTGCCGTAACCTGAAACTATGCTACTACAATATACTACAGTGGTGCTACTGAGCTTGATGAGAATTCATGAACCTGAGTTATCCCCATATTGGTTTGCTGTATATATCAAAAATTCAAGACTGAAAAGGTTACAAAATTTACAAATTCCAACTTATTCTGCGAGGGGGGAAATAAATGTGGATGAATATCGGACTACACCATCAAACAAAACATATTAGATTTCTATGTGGGACAGGTGATACTCTTGATAGAGTTATAGATACATGATGAAACAGATTATCCAATTTCGCCACTAATATATAGTTTGGTGTAATAACTATCAAATATGAAGTATGAATCGTTTCAATAGTTATATATTGTTAGCAAAGAAAGCCTTATGCTTGTATTCCACAAAAAACGTATGCTCTTTAATGTATTCACTAGTTATTAGTAAATCAACTGTTTGGTAAGTAAAGACTTAAGGGACAACACTTCAGCTGGAATAATAACTTAATTGCTCCTTTGACTAGGGATTTGTGTGGGAGACATGGGACTTGAGCATCTACATGAGAATCTAATAACCTTTCTTGGCTATTTCACACTGTAAATTCAGTGTATTTTGGGTCTCAAAGGGTTCTTTCAAGTTTCTATATCACGGTACTCAGAACAATGTTGCTTTTGGGCTTAAGTTCTTTTTTACCTCATTTGTCTAGACTGCAAAACTGGAATGTCTTTCACACCAGCTCTGGAAACCAATTCCTCCTGTTCTAAAACTAGTTGACAGCAATTAGCAACTGAACATTCAAGAGTTTGTGCAAGTTGGTAAAGAGTGTTAAATGCCATAGAGGCATGCATAAGACTTTTATCTGGCTTACATTTATGTAAAAATTGGACCCTATTTTACCTTCTAAATCAGCAATTGAACCACATGAACAGGATCCCGTTCGAGTTGCCTTATCTCTGAGGTTATCTTGAACATCTCAATGTGTTTTCAGATGCATAGATGTGAAAAGTTCCAACCTAATAAGTTGGAGAAGTTGTTATAGTCAGTTCACCTCTGTGTTTCTTAATGTTTTGTGTACTTAATGCATGTTTGACATTGCTACTTTTTTTCTCCCCTATAAGAAAAATGGCCTTCTAAGAATACCCTGGTTGTTTGTTGAGAGTATCTTGCTGAAAAAAATATGCAAGGGATATTATGTAATGTTGGTATTGGCACATTGGTTGTTTAATGTTTTTTTTTTTAGTTTGCTCATATTTCGTTCATTTGTTGTTTATATTCACCTTAAATAGATAATATTTCTTGAAGCCTTTGGTTTAAGATAGTGACTGAAAGTAAGTTCATTACAGATTCACTGCAGGTGGTCATTGAAAACAAACAATGAGTCCTGCACGCTAGATATAAGAGTCGGTAAGTTGCTTCAATTCCCGTCTTCAGTCTCCTCTTACCTTTTTTTGTTTTTGGTTCTTTCATTGGTTAGTTTCTCTTGATGAATATTTAGATACTATGCATATACAATTAAAAAGACAAATCAAACTTTTTACCTTTCTGCAGGTGCACATTTCAAGAAATGGTGCATCATGCAGTCTAAAATAAGAACTGGTGCTGTTGATGAGGTCTGCAACTTTTTATCTTTTGTTGTTTCCGTCATGTATGATGTTTTTACCTATGTTAAGAATTCCTTGTATGAGTAGTATTAGTAGTAATAGTAGCATAACAAATAATCATTGTTTGTTGGTGAATATAGGTATGAATAAGTTTTTGGACAATTTGATTAGGGAACACTTCTCCAACATTTCACTTGTACACACAACTGGTAGAAGCTTTTACCACTTCCGGAACCCAATCCAATTTTCTCTCTTATTATCTGAATTCAATCCTTTGCTTGTAGACATACCCTAACTGCCACGGTTTTTCTATTTCAACCCCTTCAAACCTAATCTAGCAAGTTTCTTTTCTTATCCAATTTCAATACCTTCAGACGCAGTTTTTTCCTGCTCCATTGCATGGATACTCTTGCTTCATGCATATTCATATGGAAGAATTAATGCACTTGGAAATCTTGCTACTGTGGGCCTACCACAGCTGTGTATTACAAGCAAGTGCCACCGTAACACATTGATGAAGCCTTGTTGCAGCATGCAAGAGGTCTGGTGTTCAACCCTTGAGCCTCACAGAAAAAAATTGACCATTGGTTCTTCCCTACTCGTTTTCTTCAACTACTATTCATTACAAGACGGGGAAGGATTGGATGTCAATGGGGGATGATTGGATGGGTCTCATTCAGGAAGAGAAAAGCCTTACTTCAAATAGAACCTTTACATTTTACCGTAGATGCTAATTGTACTACAAATACTATTACTACTTTGGACTACATCTCAGCTGACAAGCGAGATCAGCAATTTTGGGAGGTTGGGCTCACCTCATTCTAGCTTAAACCATAATTCAATTTGTTAGAGTACCTTTATTCAATTCCTAAAGATCTAAAGCTGAATCCTATAGGTACTGTGTCTGAGAATCTTTAAATCTTACAACCAAGCCTAGTGCATGAGAATCTTTAAATCTTACAACCAAGCCTAGTGCACATCTTATATATAATTTTATACCTGACCTAAACTCAAATTCATTTCAGAAGTTACAGCTTAGGGATGTTTAAAGGATTAGGACTGTAGACGAGCTTTTGATTGGGTAAAATTGAGAAGAAGAGAGAAGATTTGGATCATAAATTGGTATATGAGAAGAGAGAAAGGTGTATATGATTAGAATTTAGGTTTTAATTGGGAGTACGATAAAGTCAAGGGTGACTATTGGTATAGATGAATAAGCATCGAAATATGATTGGTATTTACGTTTGAATTCGGGAAGATGATAGTATTTATGGTCAGTTTAGGTAGGATAAGGTTTAGGGTTCAGGAAGGGGTTAGTGTCAGGCTTCAGAACAGTAGTGTATATAGAAGTATGGCTTTGATTATAAATAGAGTAAGTAATACGAATACTCGAACACCAAAGCTCATGCAGTATGATGATTCTTTCTGTTGTTTGATGTTGCAGGTTGGATTCTCCTTAAGGGGTTCAAGTTCCCTTTTTAGGAGCCTTGTTTCCTAGATATATGAGCTACACATTAAGAGATATCATGATAACTCCTAAAAGTGAGGAAGGAACTGAAGGATTATTTGTAGGGAGGCGTCATGATCAATTTTAGAAATATAAAAAATCTCCTTTAGGGAAATTTTGTTCCGGTATGTAGGAGTAGGGATGAGAATAGGCAGGTCCAAGATCAATTCTTGGTCCGTCCTATTCAAAATTTTGAATTAAACATAATTTTTTTTTAATTCAAATTGGATCAGCCCATTCTAATCCCTGCCTAGGAGCTATGTAGAGAGTTAGTGTGATTAATTTTAAGAATGAGGAGGCTATACATAGGGAGGCATTATGGTCACTTTAGAAATGAAAATTTTTCTTTTTGGACCTTTCATTCTCAACGTGGGGGCTATATGTTGATGGCATCCTAATTACTTTCAGAAGTGATGGAGGGCTGTAAGCAAGGAGGCATTCTGATCACTTTTAGAGTTGAGAAGAGTTTATCGTACTATTTTTTTTTTTGCTTTTTTCTTACAGAGATGTTTCTTTCTTTGATTACGAAGAGCTTGTTTTTGGCTGAGAGCCACTAAAATAATTCATATAGTTTTTGCCAATTGTCCAATTCCTTTTTTGAGTAGACATTAAGATTTTTGCGGGGAGAACGTTGTACTTATGCGTTACTCTCAAATTTACCTAATTATTACGACAAATGAGCTTTAGATTTTTTGATGATTTGGATTAAAATTTGCTGTTTAATAATTTTGCAGTTTGGGACTAAATTTGTGGATTTAAATATACCTGAAGTTATACTTTTATAATTCAAATTATATAGGTAAGTGAAACTATTCATCTTGGTTGTCCATCTTGATGTGATTATTTGCTAGTGCAACACTGAATTTCATTCATATTGGTAGTATTTTCGAAGTACCAAGTTAGATGATCCATAACCCACATTCAGAGTTTAAATTCCCCTAGTTTCATCCCCAGTCTACATTGAATTCTTCACTCTCTAAATGGTAATTAAACGTATTTTGCACTCACCCTTGTGTATAAACATTCCTTAGATCTCAGTACCTCATGGCACTCATATAAATGCCAAGAACAAAATCTCATCCTGCACGACAAGGACCTAACCTGTATCCCAACTACAAGGATCTTTCTATGTACAGTTTCCTATTCCAAGAAACAGAGAGAGCTAATTTAGTCTATGCTTCCGCAGCGCCTTGTTATGCTTAGTGTACCCCATCATTATGGAAAAACAAAAGGCTCGTACAATAATAATGAGGTTGATATACAAGAAATATATCTAGGATTCTCATTTTATAATTGGGAAAAGTTATTGAGTAATGATTTTTTGGGAATTTCTATTGTTAAACTGCCTTGTACTTTTTAATGATTTTGTCGCTGTTTACACGTCTGTCCCAGAATATAGAATCACACTATCTATCATATATACGTCCTTATTTTTTGGACTTTTACATTTGGTTGAATTGGTTCTATACCTTGGTGATCTCTCTTGGTGCAGTACAAGAAAGAGGTGGAGATGATGCTGTCTGTAGCCCAAACATATCTTCAGAAGTCGAAGGTTTCCAGCCAAGAGAAGGCTGAATCTAATCCTTCACCAGCGGAAGGTGGTTGAACCGCTATTTCATCTCCCTTGTGTAATCGAGCCTTTTCAACCCAATTTGGTCAAGTTTGGTGTTCTGGTCCGGTATTTATTTTGTGTTTTCACCCAGCCTTGATGTGATGATTAAGGATGGTTCATACGAATGTAATATAATATACTGCATGTAATTTAACAGTATTTCAAAAGAAAGCTTAACTGCTAGAAAGCACTCCATTCACTGTTTTTTCCATTTCTTTTCTTTTTAATTTCTGGTAGAAGGCCGTAAAGCACATGTTTTGCCTTAATATTTGTGTAATCTTCAAAGATACACTGATTCATCTTTTATCTGCATGAGCACGAAAACCATTATTTTCGGTAAAATTTGAATTGATTTACAAATCTCAAAAAACTACAGAGGCTTGCAATCGCTTCTCTTACTTTACAATCTTTATAATCGATAGATATTACAAATTGATTTATCTGGTGATGTCCCCATGTTTTGATAGTTGACGGTAATCAACTCATCACGATTATTTGCTCGGTGGACAATCTGGCAATATTTGTGGAGCAATATTTGTGGAGATTTGGAAGAGAAGAAGTATTAACTTGCACTTTGGTCTTTTTTTTAATGTATCCCTTCAGATTTGTTTTTTGTTATTTATTTTAGAGCTAGGGAGTTATAATTTTTTGTATTGAAAAGTAGAGGTCATACCGTCATAGTTAATATACCTATGCTCACTGTATGGTCGGCGGGATATTGTAGCGTCGGCGAGGCTAATAGCCAGTGTACGTGTGGCTAATACTGCTGTGTTCGGGAGCGATGAGGCTGCATTTGTTGGACCGGCATACATAATTGGCTCCTTCTGGTTCTAGTGTGGAGAGTCTATTTGCCAGCTTTTAGAAACTTTGTAATTTTTTTTAGTATTCACAATCATATTGGCATTTTTTTTTGAATAGTTCATCGTTTGTTTAACACAGGGATTTGTTAGTTTGTTTCTGCCTGCATTGCTTTGTTTTCTGCCTTTTCCATTTTAAGGTGTGTTTGTTTGCATGGGAGTAGAAAGTTAGTAGTACAAGTAAAGTCACTTCTATTATTTTATGTGTTTGTTTACATAAAAAGTAAAGTAAAAGTTACATCTATAATGGTGAGATGGATTTTACGTGTATTTTATTTCTTAATTTTACTACATATTGATTTTGGGTGGAAGTAGAGTTGGAAGTAAAAAGTAATAATATTTTATTATCTTATATCTTTCTATCTTTTTCTTTCTTCTAAAAAAATAAATATTTTATTTTTCTTCTATCTTTTCTTTCTTCCAAAAAGTAAAAAACAAACACTATAAATATGATACTTTCACCTTATTATTTTTTAAAGTTATTTCTAATATTCTTCTTTACTTTCACCATTTCCAAACACCCCCTTTAGTAGACTAAGACTTAGCTGAACGGTCTAAGAACAACTCGAACACATGTTACTTTTTTTTTGGCCTAGTTGAACTCGTGCACATATTCTTTTTAATATTTAGAAACATGGTTGATTGGCAAAATTTAGTTAACTGGAGAAGTGGGCAAGTGCTTATGTGTGTTTCGGTGATAAAACTTTTTAGCAAGTATGTAATTGGAGAGTTATGAGTTCATATTCCACTTGTAACAATTAAAAGAGAAATTGGAAATGGTGTTGGCTACGACCTTCCCTATATATATATATATATATATATATATATATATATATATATATAACCACTGAGGGAAGCTCGTTTGGGCAGCAAATATCATACGTGCCCTCATGATTTGGAAATTTCTTCATGTCTGAAACTACCGAATTTTTAATGATCACCCCATAAAACTTGCTACAAAACTATCCAATTTATTACACGCAATAGAAAAATGTTCATGTTCAAATCCTTCCATCACACACAAACTTATTATTCAGTGCACTTCACTACCCAAAACTTCAAACTAACACCACCACAAGAATTATCTCGACGACAAGATCACATCACTTCACTTCAAGATGACGCCGGAGTTAGTACGCCGGCAATTCTTCCGAATCTCGCCCTCCTTCCCCGTGAGCACCCCAAGGCTCCCCATCCTGGCCATGCCGAGTGCAAAGTACCTCCTGAAGTCCTCAAAGCTGTTGGCAAACTCGTCAGCGATCCTGATACCGTCCATGGTGGTGTTGAGCTGCTGGTCGATGCCCAGGACGCCACGGCCCTTGAGCACGTTATCGAAGTAGGAGCTCTGGAATGAGTAGTTGCTGCCTGAGTTGGGGTTCAGGAACACTGTCGGGTCGTCGGTGCCCGGCATTGGTTTAGCCGGGCAGATGCGCCGCAGCTGCAGCACGAGGCTCGGGTCCATGGACTCGTCGGGTTGGCCGGTGTGGTTGAAGTTGTAGAGACGGTCGTGGATGTATCGGCAGTGCGTCACGCCCATGGTGTGAGCTCCTGTGTATGGTGCAGATTGGTAACAGCTAAGTTGTTTAGTTGGTTGTGAGTGTAGTGGGCCATGAGAATTAGAGGATTTAAGGATTAATTTTTGGTCCGTGTAACTCAGAATTTAGAGTAGAAAATATGTTTTTTTAATTTAAAATATATATTTGGCCTGAACCATTGTAGAAGTTCAAAATTACCTAGTAATGTACCAAGATCGAGAACATCGAGCCCTCTGGACTTGAAGTAAGCGAGGGCTTGGTTCCATGAGACTGACGGGGAAGGTAGATCCACCGATTTCACGTTTGATCGCAGCCCGTCGCGCCTCCCCGTGAACACCGGATACTTGGGCGCACCCCACTACATCCAAACACATATGTAAACCATTAGAATGCATGAATTTTTTGTTCACTAAAACTTCCAAAACATACTAAATTCTTGACTTAGAAACATGACATACCAGACCCGCCGCATCCCTGGCCGCAAGATTCAGAATGTCCGCGCAGGACACAACGTCAGGACACCTGACCTCGAGCACACGCTTGATCTGATCAATGAGCTCGAACGCCCTAAGCCCCGCATTCTGAGGTGCCTCCTTCTCCGTTCCGTTCCCATCCAATAGTATCGACGCATCGCAACCCTGAGACAGTCATTCACATACATATAGAGTTAAAAAAAATGAAAGATATGAAAAAACAAAATTGGACTATGGATGTACCGAGACGAGGCAGTCGGAGTAGACGAGGCGGAGGAGCGCCGGAGTGATGGAATGGTCCTTCGTCCATGCCTTGGTG